>WNWK01025150.1:0-28858 GCA_009830355.1 Cherax destructor
TTGTGGAACAGAACCGTATCTTGTATAGTATTCCCACGGTCTTTGAGACTTTCTTGGAAATTTGTTGTATATGTGTCTGAAATTTGAGGCCACTGTCAAGATGGATTCCTAAGAATTTTCCCTCTGAGTTTTGTGATAGGGGACCCGTTTATCATTATGTTAAGTGGTGCGTTTGTAGCTCTGTTCCCAAACTGGATAAAATAGGTTTTATCAATATTGAGAGTAAGTTTGTTGGTCATCATCCAGGTAGATATTTTCTGAAATTCAGTATTTGCAGTGTTGGCTAGTGTGTCTGGGCTTGGGTGTGAGATAACGTATGTAGTGTCATCTGCAAAAAGTATGGGTTTGAGTAGTTGAGATGCATTTGGTAGGTCGTTAATGTAAATGAGAAAGAGTAGTGGGCCAAGAACACTTCCCTGTGGGACACCTACGGTAATAGTTTGCGCGGTGGAGCTAGCTCCATTTGTGTACACATATTGGTTTCTGTTGCTAAGGTATGATTTTAGGTAGTTGAGGGAGTGTCCTCTTATACCATAGTGTGATAATTTTAGGTGTAACAGATCATGGTCAACTGTATCAAAAGCTTTACGTAAATCAATGAAGATTCCCACTGGGATTTCTTTTCTCTCAAGGGCGGTGTAAATTATTTCTAACATGTGTATAATGGCATCAATTGTATTTTTATTAGGCCTGATTATTCTACTTTGTTGGGAATGTTTGATATTGAGCATTTAGGTTTGGGTGAGAAGGTGGTTTTTTAGCATCGTTTTGAATTGGGGTACAGGCAAAGTTTCTTTGGCAATGACAGGTAATGAATTCCAAATTTTCGTGCCTTTTATATGCATTGAGTTTTTACATAGTGTTAGATGGACATGGGGAACATCGAGGAGTGATCTGTGTCTAGTGTTATGGTCATGTGTCCTGTTAAAATTGGTAAGGAGAAGTTTGAGTGGTGGGTTAATATTTGCATAGAGTGTTCTATGTATGTAATAGGCACAGTAAAAAGTATGAATGTCTTGTATGGTGAGTAAGTTTAGGTTTTTGAATATTGGTGGAGTATGTTGTTTGGAGTGTGAATTTGTTATCATTCTACCTGTATCTAAATATCCTTACACACTGTGCTGGCATGCAGGTACACATTAAAATCACTAAGAGTGTCCCTCTAGTCTTAACGACATAGTAATATACTATGTAATAATAATCACTCTTGGGTACATTAAATGTCTTATTTTACGTTTATATAGACATTTTCATTAATCCATCTACGATATTTTCTTCAAAATTCTATAAGAAACACGTTACATAGCATATAAACATGATACATACATCCACAGTATAAAAATTGACATAAATATGAGATGTGTTTACCAACTGGCTTTGTAGGAGCGTTGGAAGAATTATGTTTTCTCTAGTCAAACACGTTACTGGGGAATAACTGTAGAAAAATATTCCTTTAGTATGCCTTCACTCTATATACATGTATAGCTATTCATGACCCTTGTGGGTTTAGCACTTTTAAGATAATAATGTAATATCATCATCATTCACTCTAAAAATGGTGTGTTGCATGAGAATGGGAGTGTTGCTGTTTATTTATTCTTCTGTACTAACTTGTACACAATTTAAGAGTATTTGTATTGTGAGGCATGTAATTATTATAAAAAAAAAAAAAAAAAAAAATCTTGATGTAAAAGTTTCACAAACTCTTACAAACGTATGTGAATGAACTAAAAGTGGACACGTATTAATACGCATTTATTTCACCTAATCAAGTTATCCCCCACCACCCATTCAGTTTGTGTTTATACATTGTCTGAACTCCATATCTCATTCTCTCGTTTACTCTTTCAACATAAACAGCTAGCCTTGAAAAGCCTTCAACATCAACAGCAAAACACACTCCTTCAAAAGCTTCACACAAGTCTCCAAAATGAATAAAATTAGTTGAAGAATCAGAGGATGATGGTGTGCCATCTGACTTTATTCAATAAATACGTACACTGCCACTCACACATTCATATTAATATTTTAAGGTAGTAAGTGTACTTTGTGTGTATTTTACTTTTTATTGTGCTTTTTAATGCCTAGTTCTATTGCTAACTTAATATAAGTTAGTGTAAACTTATTGTCTGGCATTTATGTGCATTTATAACTTGAAAAAAAAAATGGCGTTCCGCTTTAAGGCGGTAGCCTGGAACCTAACCTGCTGTATAAGTGGGGCCCTACTGTAATAAACAAAAATAATCTTTATTTCCATAAGTACAGGCACTACTCACTTAACGACCGAGTTCCATTCCTATGACTATGTCATTAAGCAAATTGGTCGATAAGCGAGAAGCGTTATCACTGGAGTTATCAGCAGGGTTAACAGAAGCTGTAGATGGCCCGGGTAAGAGAGATGATGGCAAGGAAATGTAAGGACTTGCAGGGGTCCTGGGTGTAGCTTTTGAAAAGAATTCCATTAGCATTGTAAAAGTTCATCCATTTGCCGTTCCACTTTCGTGGACTGTTCAACATTCGGGTCCATACCCTCTAGTTCTAATACATAGCCGCATTCACTTTCCAGAACACATCAGCTAACCCCTTTACAGTGAACTTCTTCCATTCTTTCCTCTTCCAAGTGCTGCTGCACTTCAAACTATTAAATCTTCGTTAGTTAGCTCTCCCTCGACATATTCCACTAATTCTTCAAAATCTTCCACTTCAACATCTAAATTAAGCACATTAGCAAGTTCCATAATTTTTTTTTATTTATGACATCGACATGTTTGTCTTTGTCAATCCCTTCGTACAAGTGTACAATACTGACTGGTCAGAGAGATGGTCACAAGTCCACGTGGTCATTAAACAGGTAAGTCGTTAAGTGAGGAGTGTCTGTACATGATACAACTAATACAGACGTAGTCGACATTATTAACATGCTACTGTATATAGAAAGCCCCTGATTATGCAGAGCATTTCGGTCAACTTAGGCTAATTTTGATCCTCAGGGTGTAACTCTCAACAGTTGTACCATACCATCATACACACATCATATCCAATTTTTAATAGCAACTCAAAACAAAATTCCTCTAAATGTCAGTAGTGTCACTGATTACTTGTATAGAATACTTAGATAATCCCAGCTGTGTTATAGATAAGCTCCCTGGCTAGCTGTGACGTCACGAGCCCCTCACATGTGAGCGGCTAGCTAGAGGCCTCTGTCTCAGTTCCCGGTAGCCGTTAGATTAGACAAGGCAGGCCTGGGCTTTCCCCTCAAGACTCTCACATTATAACCTCCTAGAACATCTGATGTGTGTATCCTTTCACCTACATCTCCCTGACGAACCCCACGACATAAAAGGGTAAATTGCAACTCCAAATTATCATGACTCCAAGGACCACTATTTGCATATGTGAATAGTATATACTATAATTACAGTGGACCCCCGAGTAACGAAAAAACTTCATCCCAGAAGCCTGCTCAAGTGCCATCACCGAACTAATTTACTCCCTTAAGGAATAATGTCACGTAGGTTAGTTTATTTCAGACCCCCAAAAATACACTTCCACAAGCACTTACAATATTATACTTACATAATTGTACGATTTCCGGGGTGTTCGTTACTCGGGGGGACCACTGTATATCAATAACAACACTCCACTAGCCAGGGGCTGAACCCATGATGCTTTGGCCCGCCTCATGGTGAGTGAAAACACATGACGCATTAGACTACTGAACCACACAATGTGTGGTTCAGTGGTCTAAAGCGTCATGTGTTTTCGCTCACCATGAGGCGGGCCAAAGCATCATGGGTTCGGCCTCTGGCTAGTGCAGTGTTTGTGTAACTTTTACCTTTTGCCTTTAGACAAGGTATTAGGCCTCAGGTAATCCCACCTTCTGCATAACAACTAGCAACAGATAGGTGGGGAAATTCTCCGAGGCAAGGCACAGTAAATCAGCTAATTCACTTCTGCCTTTCCTCAGAGAATTTTTCCACAGTCAAATGGTTCAAGTCAGACAAATGTCATCTTAAGTTTCTTTGTCTCATGTGCAGGTTATTTGAGTATTGTTCCATTCACAGTATTTGCCTTTTTATTCTTTATCTTCTCCTAGTCATGCAACATTGCACAGCTCCTTACAATGCACGAGTGCAAAATATCTAGAACTAAAGAGTTCCATTCCCATGTGGCTTGTTCTGCATATACAGTACATACATACGCACGTGCACACACAGTACATACGTATATACAGTAGGGCCCTGCTTTACAGCGTTCCACTAATACGGCGATTTCAAATTAGTATGACCAAAACTCTCTATGCAGCGAGCGGTCTTTCTAATACGGCACGCCCCATCCGGTTTGTTTACATTCTCTGCAAGCACATCTCTATTATGTCTGGAAACTTTCCAAAATTTCAAGTGTTTTAAAGTTATTGCATATTTTATATGTACAGTGGACCCTCGGTTTTCGTTGAAAATTCTTTCCAGAATGCTGTTTAAGTGCCATTACCAAACTAATTTGTTCCCATAAGGACAAATGTAAATTAGATTAGTCATTTCAGACCCCCCAAAAGTACACTTACAAAAGCACTTACGAAAATACACTTACATAATTGGTCGAGTTTGGAGGTGCACGAAAATCGAGGGTCCACTGTACTCTGATAATAATACTGGTACCTGTACCTAAATATACTTACATACTGTGCTGGCGTGCAGGTACACATTAAATCACTAAGTGTGTCCTAGTCTTAATGCCATAGTAATACACTAATAGTACGTAATAATAATCCCTCTTGGGCACATTAAATATCTTATTTTATGTTAATATAGACATTTTCATTAATCCAGCTATGATATTTTCTTCAAAATTATATAAGAAACACGTTACATAGCAAATAAACATGCTATGTTTATATGCCGGGCGGAGGGAAAACATTACGTTTTCTCTGGTCCAGCATCAGAGAAAACATGTATGAATCTGCGTTTGGCCCAGTCACTCCCCCTTAACACTCTGCTTTTGTTTACAATTCTCGGCATGAATTATTCATTACTTCTCCCTTTGTTTATGATGGCATCTAAAGGTAGTTGTTAGAAATTATTAAACTTAGTGAACAAGGTATGTTGATGGTAATAATATGGGTCTGGGCAGCATTAAATATCTTCTGTAGCTATGTAGGTAGGTAGGAGCAGCCAGGCGGACTACATAGCTACATCTACCGGCTACCTACACCCGACTTCCTACAAATAAATACTACTTGCCTCTCATTCTACATTAAGACTACACATAATTTAAGGTAAATAATGAGTGTACTGGATGTGTATTTTATCTCTGGGCTGCTTTAAATATAATATATTAAGTTTTGACGGGGAGTCAGGGCTACCTACCCCTGACTTCCTACAAATAAGTATTACTCACCTCGCATTCTACATTAAGACTACAAACATTTTAAGGTAAGTAATGAATGTACTGTGTATGCATTTTACTTTTTATTGTTTTTTAATGCCTGGTTCTATTACCAACTTTATATAAGTTAGTGTAAACTTGTTGTCTGGCATTTATATGTGTCGTGTCAGTATCATATATACACTTGTGTAGTGTATCTTTCCTTTTATACAGCTGGTCCCTTTGCGTGTGACGTCACGGTACCCGCTGACGTCAGAGGCTCAGCGCATGTGCACAGCCTCTCATAGGCACTCTCTCTCACTAACGTTAGACCTACAGGCGAGACAGACGGGTGGTTGGACTCTCCTTCACTTACTGTAAATATACCGTAACCATCCAACAAGGAGTATCTTTGACCTCCTATATATCTCTCCCAAGACCCACGCGACATATGCATTTATAAGTGGAAAAAATGGCGTTCTGCTTTCCGGCGATGTCTGCTTTCCGGCAATAGCCTGCTGTATAAGTGGGGCCCTACTGTACATCCCTACATATGCACGTAAAAAAGCTAGAGAAAGTGCAAAGGTTTGCAACAAGACTAGTCCCGGAGCTAAGGGGTATGTCCTACGAGGAGAGGCTAAGGGAAATCGACCTGATGACACTGGAGGACAGGAGAGATAGGGGAGACATGATAACGACATATAAGATACTGAGAGGAATTGACAAGGTGGACAGAGACAATGTTCCAGAGATGGGACACAGCAACGATGGGACACAGCAACAATGGGACACAGTTGGAAGTTGAAGACTCAAATGAATCACAGGGATGTTAGGAAGTATTTCTTCAGTCACAGAGTGGTCAGGAAGTGGAATAGTTTGGGAAGCGATGTAGTGGAGGCAGGTTCCATACATAGCTTTAAGACGAGGTATGATAAAGCTCATGGAGCAGGGAGAGAGTGGACCTAGTAGCGGTCAGTGAAGAGGCGGGGAAAGAAGCTGTGGCTCGACCCTTGCAACCACAGATAGGTGAGTACACGCACACACATACACACACACAAATATACACCAGGCCTAGTGTCTAATCGACATGTGCCTTGGACAAAATGGTAACTAACATACAGTATATAGTATACATACACATCCATATATGTATCAGACTCCCATGATTTGAGTGGATTAGGCTTCTGGGAACCAGTGCTACTTGTAATATCACAACTTGTGGTGTCAATAACATATGGGAAAAAATAGTTTCTTTCTTGACACACAAACAAAAATCAAGCAAGTATTTTTCAATTTTTTAATTCTTAAAAAATAATAGTTTTTCTTACCTAACATTCTAGTTGATACGGTCCTGTTCACTGCATGTACTGTAGTGAAGGTTTGACAGTGAAAAAATACAAGTACTGTAGCTAAAAAAAAAAAAAATCCTTCCATAAAGTCTGATTGCCAGTGCATAATAATCTTGACAAGCGTAATGAGGATGGTTGTGGCACTACAGGGTCATAAGCAGTCTCTCAATCATCCATGCTGTCTTGTTACACAGCCAAAAGTGGTTTTACCTTTCAAAGCACAGGAATTCCGAGAGCAATAAATTATTGTAGATTTGCTCTCAAAATCTCCTGATGCATTAGCACACAAAAGAAAGATGAAATAACTCTCATATTTAGAAATTAGCTGTAATGACCTCTGTCATTCTTTTCACTATGTCACATTATAGATTACTCACTGCACAAGCTCTATCTGCACATTTTTTGAAATGAAAGAATTGTTCATTCTCTAACACCAAATGCTGTTTCTATGAACCATGTATTATCCTTCACCATGTCAATCACCAAGTTTTTTTGAAAAGGCAAAATTTCACATTTAATTTTCTTCTTGGAACCTTCAGAGGGATAAGCATTTGTTTTGGGTGCCATATTTAATTTTCAGAAATGAGAAGAGGTGATGAAAATATAAAAAAATGACTGATAAATGTAAGAAAGCATGTTCTAAAACACATCCATATGGGCATTTACACCGAGATGGGCATTTACACCGAGGAGTGAAGCCAGGCCTTTCCCCTAAAACAACGGCCTTTCTCTGGCCATGGAGGGATGAGTATCCTGCTGCACAACGAAGCAGAATTGAAGAACTGCTCTTGGTCTTGAGAGCAAAATTGAAATCGCGAATTATTTATAACATGAGTTGCAGTTGCGGAAATTATGGTGACAAGTCACTATTTCTGCTAAAAATCTGCAATGCTCTGAATGTGGCCTAAAGTGACTAGCAACTGCACAAAATGCAATATTTGTTTGTGTTGCAATAAATGGGTAGATACCATGCAGACTTCTTGAACAGATATTTTATCCATCTATTTCTAGTTACTCTTGCAAAACTATCACACAATACATATGGCATCTCACACAAGTGTCACAAAGCAGAGTGCTTTAGATACACTAAAATACTGGTGATTAAGAAACTTACCTAACCAAAGATGATAATATTGTCACAATAATAATTCAACCAAAGATAATCAGATTGTCACATAAAAAAATATCATTTTACTGAGAGTAGCAAGACAGATTATGATGACAAGTAGAAAACAAGTTTCACACAATATAGTATGATGGTCCATGATAAGCAAATTATTTTTTTTAACGAGACTACTAGAGAAGCCGTGACCTCTACATTCTTTAGTCACTGCTGGGACATCTGATACAAGCTTCATAAGTATAAGCTCAAGATTTTACTATGTAGAAGAAATCAATTGAATGACATTATATTTAAGCCTCCTTCCCTTTAAAAGTACAGTACTTGTATATACAATATAACAAACATTTCAGGTGCTTAGTAAAAACAACAAAAGATAAATTAATGCTTACATGGCCCAACAACCATGGTAAGTAAGACAGGTAAGTATTTTTTAGTCAGCATTCCTGCAAATTGTCGACACTGGTATATTTTCTGGGTTCCAGTTCCAAGAATCACTATATGAATTACATACTATCTGCATAACTTCTAAACACCAGTAACAGAATCTTTAATCATTTTCTTGTTCAGTTAGTTCCTCTGTGTCAGCACACTAGCTGTGTCAGCACACTAGCACTAACTTTGTTGATTTACAGGGTAGACTCCAAGCTCTGATTGAAGATGTCTTGCCATCATTCTACTTAGTACTCATGCTGTGTCCCAATTGGTTACTTTGATCAGTGAGCTTAATCTAGCAGTCATTTTCCAAGAGGACTTTACTGAAGTCTTAAACTTTTTATTATGTTGGTGACCTTGACACCACTTAAATATCCTCTTTCTAGGCTAGCAGACATGTCTCCTCATTAAAAAACTAGATATGTGCTCGATAATTTTTCCCTTTATCAGTCACTACCCTCCCTCCCTATGCATCTCTGGTGTCAGCAGAGCAGGTTATGCTGCCCAACCTTATTTTAGGGGAAATCAATGGACTGACATTCACAGGGATGGGGGGTGTCTGCACCTGTTCTAAGCTTTTTCTTCTCTGGAGTCTCCCACTATGCCTCCATCTTTTCCAATCTCTTCAGTTCATTTACTTAAGTAGAAATCTTTTAACATTGACTTGAGCCTTAGACAGCCTTTATGTTCTTGGTTTTTCAAATTCAACCCTAAGGAACCACTCTTGTCCTAGAGCCCCACAACATGATTCCTCTAAGTGGATGTGATCTCACAGAAATTTTGGAGCTCCCATAGCTTCCCTACAAAGGGTGCTCTCTTTTGGGAAACATCTCTCAGAGCCAGGATCATAAGGATCATACTGAGGAGGCTACAGTCCTGTGATTTACATGTGACTGGTTCCTAGAGTTCTTCTTCCCCACCAGCCTGGCCTAAGGAAAGGATTTCCTGTTGAGTGCCTGGTCAACCAACTAGCAACCTGCAGGCCCACATATCTATCACAACCCAGTTGATCTGGCACTAGTACAAAAGAAGCTCTCCAGCTTTTTGAAAGCATTTGTCTTTGTACTAGCAACATTTCTCACATTTACTGGTAATGTAATGAATCTTGGGCCATAGATGTTGACAGTGTTTTCTAAATGTATCCATGGTCTCCCTGCTTTTCACTGGGTTTAATCCATACATCCTTTCATATCTTCCACTATGAGAGCCTTCTGTGATCAATGTTATACATAAAGTGCATATTACAGGTTGAAAATTTCTTGTCTCAGTGCTCTTCTTTTAGACTACCCTGCTTAAGAGCTTCAATTGCATTTGCCATGATTTTACATGCTTGTGGTTGGATTCCTATAGTGGTGTATGGAACCCAAATTCAGAATATACCATTTGGAAAAATGAAAAATGGTACTTTCTTTGCAGTGTTCCATAAAAAATGATATTGGACACTTCACCTTGTCAACTGTTCCTCACCAGGGTGTTCCAAATGGAGCTTGTGGCCTACACCCTGGGTCAAAAAAGTGCCAAGGTGTGCATGAATGCAAGAAAATGTAAATAAAAAGGGAGCAAACTGGGCAAAAAACTGCTTCAAGATTCTAAATGGTGCTACAGAAGTTATTAAAACAGGTTGCAATTTCTACAATGGTTCATGGAATCCTCCACAGAAAGCTTTATATTCATCAAAACATTATAAAGGCTGCCATGTTCTTTATTTATGTTACTGTTACAATTATAAAATTCACTGAGACTATAATTGACCTATAAAGACATTCATCTATAATATATACAAAATTAAAAGTATATGTACAGTAATTAACTTTTAAGATTCATTAACACACATTAGCACTCTTAAAATTGGGATGTCTCATTACTTTCATAAGTTATAAATATAAAAAAAATTGTAATTCAGAGATGGCATGAAGAGAAACCTGTCTGTACATTTATTATATAGAAATAATGTTAATGTTATTGAGAGAATTATCATCGCATTTACGGGGAAGTACTGAACCTGTAAAGTTGTACAATGCCTGGGGCATGGCAGGAAATCAGGCTTGATCCAAGGAAGAGAGCAGCTCCAATACTTAGAACAAAAGCCTTTCACCAGCACAATATTGGGCGAGAGAAAATCTAGGCCATTTTGTGTTCCCCTTAAATGCCTCTAGGTCTCTCGAGCTAACAAAAAATTGAAGGATTTATTAGAAAATTGTGAGATCAAGAATCTTTCTTTGGTACTTTTGAGGTAAATGTACAGTAAAATAATTAATGGGTAAAAATTATTCAGCTCCAGAGAACTAATTTCAAACTCAGCAAGCAGTCCTCGGACGCTCATTTTCAAAATCAAGAGAAAGTGCTTAATAAATCAGACACTACTGAACAAAGACCTCAGGATATCAAGAGACTCCACTTTAGCCAGTGAAAAAGAAAAGTGGGTCACTAATTCACAGTTCGTTGACCCTAGAGTGTATGTTCACAATAAATACAAGACTTTCTGTTACTACCTCCCACAATAATAATCTCTCTACAACACACAAAAAAGTCAAACTATATTGGAAAATTTACTTGTCTTACTTACAAAGCTTGGTATTTTACAATGCAAATAAATTTTTTACTGAACGCAAAAAGTAAGCATGCATTAATAATTTTAAAGACAAAATATTAATAAATTTAAAGACAAAATAAGAATTACAGAATAAATATGATTTTAGCAAATGTAATCACCACATATTTAAAATAACTCAAGCTTTTCAGCACCTGATAACATCAAAAGTACTAGCTTAGAGAAGAAAAAAAGAAAAAAAAAGAAAAAGGGAAAAAATTAGAGAGGAAAAAAAGAAGGAAAAGAGAAGAGAAAAGGATGAGAGAAAAAGAAAAAAGAAAAAAGGGAGGAAGAGAATAAGAGAAAAAAAAAGAGAAAGGAGATAGGGAGTAAGAGGGAGGGGGAAGGAGAAAAAGGGAAAGAGGAAAGAGAGAAGAGGGGAGAAAAAAGGGGAAGAAAGAGAGAGAGAGAAGGGCAGAGAGAGAGAAGGGCAGAGAGAGAGAGAAGGGCAGAGAGAGAGAGAAGGGCAGAGAGAGAGAGAAGGGCAGAGAGAGAGAGAAAGGGGAGAGAGAGAAAGGGCAGAGAGAGAAAGGGCAGAGAGAGAAAGGGCAGAGAGAGAGAGAAGGGGGAGAGAGAGAGAGAAGGGCGGAGAGAGAGAGAGAGAAGGGCGGAGAGAGAGAGAAGGGCGGAGAGAGAGAGAGAGAGAAGGGCGGAGAGAGAGAGAGAGAAGGGCCTAGAGAGAGAGAGAGAAGGGCCTAGAGAGAGAGAGAGAAGGGCCTAGAGAGAGAGAGAAGGGCCTAGAGAGAGAGAGAGAGAAGGGCGGAGAGAGAAAGAAGGGCCTAGAGAGAGAGAGAAGGGCGGAGAGAGAGAGAGAGAGAAGGGCGGAGAGAGAGAGAAGGGCGGAGAGAGAGAGAAGGGCCGAGGAGAGAGAGAAGGGCGGAGAGAGAGAGAGAGAAGGGCGGAGAGAGAGAGAGAGAAGGGCGGAGAGAGAGAGAGAGAAGGGCGGAGAGAGAGAGAGAGAAGGGCGGAGAGAGAGAGAGAGAAGGGCGGAAGAGAGAGAGAGAGAAGGGCGGAGAGAGAGAGAGAGAAGGGCGGAGAGAGAGAGAGAAAGGCGGAGAGAGAGAGAGAGAAGGGCGGAGAGAGAGAGAGAAAGGGGAGAGAGAGAGAGAAGAGAGAAAAGAGGCGGAGAGAGAGAGAGAGAAGGGCGGAGAGAGAGAGAGAGAAGGGCGGAGAGAGAGAGAGAAGCGGAGAGAGAGAGAGAAGCGGAGAGAGAGAGAGAAGCGGAAAAGAGAGAGAGAAGGGCGGAGAGAGAGAAGGGCGGAGAGAGAGAAGGGCGGAGAGAGAGAAGGGCGGAGTGAGAGAAAGGGCGGAGAGAAAGGGCGGAAAGAGAGAGAGAAGGGCAGAGAGAGAGAGAGAGAGAAGGGCAGAGAGAGAGAGAGAGAGAAGGGCAGAGAGAGAGAGAGAGAGAGAGAGAAGGGCAGAGAGAGAGAGAGAGAGAGAGAGAAGGGCAGAGAGAGAGAGAGAGAGAGAGAGAAGGGCAGAGAGAGAGAGAGAGAGAGAGAGAGGGCAGAGAGAGAGAGAGAAGGGCAGAGAGAGAGAGAGAGAGAAGGGCAGAGAGAGAGAGAGAAGGGCAGAGAGAGAGAGAGAGAGAGAGAAGGGTGGAGAGAGAGAAGGGAAGATAGGGGAGAGAGAGGAGTGGGGAAGAGAGAGGAGAGAGAGAGAGAGAATGAACTACCAGTCAGTACTCATATATGGTAGTATCTTTTAAAACAGATGCATGTCACTGAGCTACAGACATAGTGTATACAATATATTATATATCCAAGGCAAGAGTGAAAGAGTTACTCTAAGGCTAAAGTAATAAATGGCAGTTTATCACTAAATCTAGGTGTGAGATACCCCCCGTCCCCTTTCAAAAATTGTCCAAATTAATAATTTTTACCTATTAACGGCTAATACATGCATCTATGAGAATAGCTGTTCAATTGCTCGGTCCATATCCCAGTTGCAAGATGACAGAGCAACGAGAGCCTGATGTTCTCCTACCCCCATGTCCATCAGACATCGCACTTTGTTAGAAAACTCGCTGTTGCCTTTGGGCACTGAAAGAGAAATATAAAATGCCATTTCAAACACTCTTGCTTTCACAGCTCATATACAATATGTATATTATTATTATTATATTCACAGGCAAGTGCTAAACCCATAAAAGTCACACACAGCCTGGGAAATGTGAAGTAACCAAGTTTAACTCAAGGAAGGGACAGTCAAGCTTTAATTCCCTAGATCAAGAACTCTCCACCAGCATCAAAGCAGCTTCTCCTCAAAAGGGAGAAAGACTGAAGACTTGCATAAAAGCAAATATTGAAAATAAAAATGTACCACTTATATACTTTAAACACAGAAGCATATATAATGCCAAGGACAAAATTATTACCACTAAAATGGTTTAAAAAATTTTCCTTACGCAAGGTAGTGAAACAAAGGCTGAACAAGAGAAAACAAAACAGGGTAGAGATATTGTCAATAAAAAGAGGTGGGAAAGAGTATATATAACTAGGATATGAGAATAGATAATAGGGAAGAGATAATGCTAATACTGGAGAAAAGGGAACAGGGTAGACAAAGGGAAAACAAGAAAAAACAAATAGGGCAGAGATAACTGAAATATAAGCAAAACAGAAATACAGTATAGCAATAAGAATTAGTACAACTTTAAAAATAAAAAATTAAAGCTACAACTGATTCTTATTCAATTTTAATACACGTTTGTTACAGGGAAAAAAATAAGGTACAGTATTCTCATGTATTTTATGGAATTGATAAAGTCATATAGGTGAAGTATCATACGGTGATAATTAAAGTTTCCTTTTGCTGCGTTTTTTTTCGCCCCACGAGTTATTCTGGCCAGAAATTTTAAAAAAAAGACAATTTAGAGGCACTGATAATTATTAACAGGAAATTAATTTACTTTTAAAACTAAATGTAAACTGTGCTTTGTGCCATTTATACCAGCATTAATTATTAGGTTAAACAAATTTGTTAGCAAATACACAATATTAACACAGCTGGATAAACCAAAGGAGAGATGGATAGATAAGGACAATGTCTATGATGATGTGACCAAGATTTTAACACACTAGTAGTCTCTCATTGAGGTAGGATGACCCAAAAAAGAAGAAACATTTTCACCATCACTCACTATATCACTGTCTTGCCAGAGGCACACCAATACTGTAGTTCAGATACCCCTCCAAACTGAAGTATCCCCACCACTCTTTTAGAGTGCAGGCATTGTATTTCCCACCTCCAGGACTCAAGTCCAACTAACAGGTTTCCTTGAATTCCTTCATAAATGTTACTTTGCTCACACTCCAACAGCAAGTCAAGTCATAAAAAATCACTTTGCCTCTCACTCCTATCTAACATGTTCACACATGCCTATTAGATGTATAAGCCCCTTTACTACAAAACTTGTTTACCCCCACCCTCCAACCTTTCTTAGGATGACCCTTACCCCACCTTCCCTCCACTACAGATTTACACACTTTCCAACTCATGCAGTTTTGCTGCTTTCTCTCTAAATGTCCAAACCACCTCAACAACCCCTCCTCAGCCCTCTTCTATAATACTTTTAGTAACCCTGCACTTCCTTCTAATTTCCAAACTAAGAATTCTCTGCATAATATTCACACTACACATTTGTAACTTAATAAAAATCATGCGACTAATTTTGCAGTGACATATGGATGAAACCCCTGGTATCAATTACCTTAAGCAGAAAATTAAATCTAAACTTGTTAACCTTGTTAATCTTCAGCACTGATAATAGAGCAAGTGGCCTTGGCCACCCAAAACAGTACATGTATCACCAATAAGAATGAATGCCCACACATTCTATTTTTCTGCAATACTGTTTAACTACTGTACATATTAACTGTAGCAAACACTATCACTAGCAAAGTTCATCTTCAGCACAGAATTGTGTTTAAACCTGCATCATTATTAACTTACCTCCAGCATGGACGTGTGACCAATATTGAGCTGTTTGGAGGAAGAGAGCATGATTTTCTTTGAACTGTCTGGCTACCACTGCATCTTGAGGGTCATCAGGTTCTGCTGCTGCCAGCAATGCTTGCAAGGAAAGTAGTACTGTTCGCAAAGTCATTGCTGCTGCCCTGTAAGTAATCCAAAGTTCATGGAATTCACAGCTAATAAAGTTATTTAAATAAAACTGCATGTTAGTTTGAGTTTACACCCCCAATTCAAATTTTGCTTAAAAACTATTTTTTCTCTCTCAATATGTCAGCTGTCTCCCACTGAGGCAGGGTGACCCAAACAAGAAAAACACTTTCACCATCATTCGCACATAATCACTGTCTTTGCAGAAGCGCTCAGATACAACAGTTCAGATGTCACTCCAAATTACTCACTCATTTCAAATACAGTGGCCCCCCAGTGTTCGTAATTAATCCATTCCAGAGGAAGTGACTAACACTGAATATTACGAACTCCGAATCTATTTTCCCCATAAGAAATAATGGAAATTCAATTAATCCGTTTTAGACACCCAAAAGTATTAAAATAAAATATTTTTGTACATTAAATATACAGTGGACCCTTGGTTTTCGTTCACCTCCAAACTCGAACAATTATGTAAGTGTATTTTCATAAGTGCTTTTGTAAGTGTATTTTTGGGGGTCTGAAATGACTAATCTAATTGACATTTGTCCTTATGGGAACAAATTCGTTCGGTAACGGCACTCAAACAGCATTCTGGAAAGAATTTTCAACGAAAACCGAGGGTCCACTGTACATTTAATTACACAGAAAACAATGAGACATGAAAAATAAAACAAGAAAACAATGACACTTACCTTTATTGAAGAGTTGTTGATGTGTGGAAGACAGGAGGGGAGAGGATGGAAGAGTTGCTATTGTTTGGAAGGGGAATCCCCATCCATAAAGACTTCAGGTACCAAGTCCTTTTCCTGGGTTACTTCCCTTCTTTGTTTTTTAATGCCACTAGGACCAGCTTGAGTCATTGGACCCCTGTCACTCAAAAAAGTATTCCAGAGAGTTCTGTTTCTGGCGTATGTTTGGAATTGTGCTGGCGACAGGGGTGTGTTTGGGGACAGGACAAGATAGTTCTTCAATATGACACTAATATAAACTCTACGGCTTATTTATCTATCACAATTCATCTAATATGACATAATAAACAATACATTAATAACACAGAAACATGACATATACTCTAGAATTAATAAAATATGTCATTACGAATATGAGGACTGGTGTTGTGTGTTGTTGGGTGTATAAGGGCCACTGAAAGATAAGCCTTACATAGTGATGGCCGCCAGACACGGCGGTGTTGTCAGTCGCCCTATATAACTCCAACAACATTGGAGGAGATAAGTTTTGTGTCGTTATTTTTCTATAGATTAATGGCTTGCTACACTGTTAATGCTACACTTTATCGCTGGCTGGAACTACAGTGGATCCCCGGATTATGTACTGCTCCAAACTCGAACAATTATGTAAGTGTATTTTTGTAAGTGCTTTTGTAAGTGTATTTTTGGGGGTCTAAAAGGACTAATCTAATTTACATTATTCCTTATGGGAACAAATTCGTTCGGTAACAGCACTTGAACAGCATTCTGGAATAAAATAATGACGTAATCCAGGGGTCCACTGTATAGTCTTTATCAACTCCTGCTGCTTTAGTATCATAACATATCGTAGAATCACTGAATCACTTAAGAAGACACATTCTCCCCTCTGGCACTAGGGGCTTTCTTTGGGCCCATGGTGGCTTATTTAGCAGTTGCAAGCACTAAAAAGAATGGAATAATGACGAAATGTATCATATGAATGCGTGGGGTGACCGTCACTCGCTGGTAAACAATGGCACACTGACTCTGAATGGTGTGTCGGGCCACTCGGGCTGGGCATACGTGTCTGGGACGAATTACGATCACTGAACCAATATTTTTATGAAAAAACGTTACAAACACCGAATATTACGAACTCCGATGACTACGAACACTGTACCTTCACCAGTTTAGTGAAAGTCAATATAATCAAGTAGATAATTAATAAATAATAATAATAATAATATCTTGGATAGTGACAGTTGGGAGGGACTTATTCTCAGCTGTCGTATCTGAGCGCCTCTGCAAAGACAGTGATTATGTATGAGTAAGGTGAAAGTGTTGAATGATGATTAAAGAATTTTCTTTTTGGGGATTTTCTTTCTTTTTGGGTCACCCTGCCTCGGTGGGAGACAGCCGACTTGTTAAGAAAAAAAAATATAATAATATACTTATTTACTACAAGTACATGGTATACAGGCCTAGCTGACATCAATGACATAGAAAGCCCCTTGTTATGCTGAGCATTTCGGGCAAATTAGGTCAGTGTCCCAGGATGCGACCCACACCAGTTGACTAACACCCAGGTACCCATTTTACTGATGGGTGAATATAAACAACAGGTGTAAAGAAACACACCCAATGTTTCTACCCTGGCTGGGAATCGAACTCAGACCCTCACCGTATGAAGCGAGAGCTTTAGCCACCAGGCCACCAGAGCCTAATAAAGACTTAGCTCTATTAAGTCATGACTTGATAAGGTTCTACAAGTAAAATGGTGTACCAATAAAAATTTGCTTTGTATTGTGTTTTTTTTCCCCACTGTTGTTGGTAGTATGGCATTTAGAGTCAGTTTAAAACAGCATAATGTATTATGTTCATCTTCCTCCTCAAAAAAATTACAAATACAGTGGACCCTCGGTCATCGGCCATTCCTGATATCGACCAACTCGGTGATAGGCCGGTTTTTCGGCTTCCGGTGATCAGCCGTATGGGACCTGTCAACCCGCTGGCGATGACACTTCCTCACGCATATCACACTCAGTCTGCGTCTCTCTCTTGAGTAAGGAATACTCTGCGTGTTTATCCATTCATCCGTTCATTTTGGTGCTTGTTTATTGATTGTTACTGTGAAATAAGCCACCATGGGGCCAAAGAAAGTTCAGAATGCCAGCCCTTTGGTAAAGGGCTGAGAGGGGAGAATGTGCCTTCTTCAGTGATTCTACAATACGTACGATACTAAAGCAGCAGGAGTCGATAGAGGCTATAGTGTCAGCCAGCGATAAAGTGTAGCATTAACAGTGTAGCATGTAAGTTAAGCGATTAAGCGATAGAAAAATGATGACACGAAACTTAACTCCTCCATTGTTGTTTGAGGTATATAGGGCGACTGATAACACCGCCGCCTCTGCTGCTGCCATCACTACCACTAAGCAAGGCTTATCTTTCAGTGGCCCTTATACACCCAACAACAAACACAATACCACTCATGACATTCGTAATGACATGTTTTATTCATTGTAGAGTATATGTCATGTTTCTATGTTATTAATATTGTTTATTATGTCATATTAGATGAATTTTAATAGATAAATAAGCCGTAGTGTTGATATTAGTGTCATATTGAAGGAATATCTTGTCCTATCTCAAAACAAACCCCTGCCGCCACCACCACTAGCCACATACATAATGACATTTTATTCATTCTAGAGTGTATATGAGGTTTCTATGTTATTTATATTGTTTATTATGTCATATTAGATGAATTATGATAGATAAATAAGCCGTATAGAGTTGATATTAGCATCATATTGAAGGAGTATTTTGTTCTGTTTCCAAACAATACTCTCCTCCTGCCTTCAATAAAGGTATGTAATAGTGATTTAAATGTTCATTTATCCATTTCTTTAGTCATTTTATTTAGTTCTCATTGTTTTGTGTATGTAAAACTATAGTTAATCTTAAAAAAAAAAAAATTTTTGTTGATATTTTTGTCTGGAACGGATTAATTGTAGTATTTACATTAATTCTTATGGGAAATATTATTTCGGTCATCGGCCATTTCGGTCTTAAGCCGACCTTTTGGAACGGATTATAGCAGATTGTATACATAGTGGAAAAAATAGACTGGAAATACTGTAGGCATGAAGAGAAGTGTTACTGGCATAAGCAAATGATCAGAGTAATTTTAATAAAAACTTGCAGTGCAAATTTTTACAGTAGTATTGTGTGATACTGCCTCCAGACTGATTATATTTAAATTATTAAGGCTACACACAACAAATATAAGATATTCGTAAAAAAAAATTAATTGAAAAGAGGAAAATTAGAAATTAATGTCTTACCACTGGTCTTTCAGGATGTCCAAGCAAATAGCACCAGTTACTGAAGAAATGTTGGGGTGCCAGATTTTTGTGACAAATTTTACCTGTAGAATAGAATGTGAACAATTCAGCAACTTAAATCACAGAACTACTTTCGAGGAAACAAAATGCCATTGCTCCTTGAGTTCACTTTAAAATTGTCAAATTTATAAATACCAAGGCATTAAGAGTAAAATTATCATGTTCTTTCATTAGTAGGAAAACAAACTAAAACTCACTCTTTAAACACACAGTGAAGCATTTGAATGAGCCAGTGTACTAAAACAAGATTTTGCTTCTGGACAGAAAGCATACGAGTAAATTAAGAGGAAAATGCTCAGGAAGGAGTTGTTAAAAATAACAGAAAAAGCTCGTCAAGTGCATATAAAGGAGCTCGTGGACAGTTAAATTGTTAATTAAATCAAAGTAGATTAGTACTTGAAAACATTTGCACAATGCTTTTGGGATAAAAAAAAAAAAACTAGCTAAGTAAAACTATACATTTATGATAACATACAAGGTAAAAAAAAAAAAGGATGTGAAAGTAGATAAAGCTGCAGCCTTAGTACAGTACCTGCAGCAGAAAAAGAGGCCACAGTTGGAAATGAGGAAAAGAGGAGACAAAATTTTGTCTTCATAAACAGTGGTTAAATCAAGTGCTTCGACCACTGAAAATAATAAAAAATTATATGATGAAAAAATTTACTGATGATGGGATACTGCAGGCATAGCTCTGCTCCTGAGACTACAAAATAAAAAAAAGGGGGGGGGGGGAATCACCAGATGTTACTGCACTTGCTAGCCATACTTTTAATTTCATTATTGCATGCAGCTGTTCACTGCATTTTTTGGTAAAATTTACAAAACATTTTCTTCCAAAAGCGTGTTTGGAGAACTGCAATGTCCAGTCATCCCTACAAATTCTTGCAAAGTTAGGGTTCAAGATTATTAAGTGATGTTTATTTAGTTAACTGCTTATGATTAGGTCATTAAGATTATCCCTAAAGTTAGCTATGTTCACATGTGGTGATCAACAGACAGCTTCTACTGTAACTGGGATAGAACTAAAAAATATATTCTAAACCCCTGCTAGTTTGGTTTCAGGCCAGGAAAAAGTACAAATAAAGCAAAAATAAAAATGCTTGAGTTAGTCAATTAATCTCTAGAAAATCATGAATATCCAGTGGATCTCTTGACTGATTTAAGAATAGCTTTTGATACAGTAAGCCATATCATCCTGCTGGTTAAACTAAACATTACCGACCAGAAACCATGTTCTCGCATGCATAAAATTCTATCTTACAGACAGACACCAACATGTGCTCACAGTGTCCACATTTAAAAAAAAATCTTCTGAAATGAGTAGGGAATCTTCTTCTGAGGGTAATGATTAAAAGAAAAAAAAAACAATTAAATTTGATGGATCCAATTTAAACATGGGCCATTCTGCCCACTGAGTCCTATTGCTAGTATACCTTCCGTTCTATCAACTGAGCCCAAGAAACTGCCCATTCAACTATCAAAACTACCCTATAAAGTGCACAGATATCAGAAATTTAGCCAATTTTACAAAAAAATAAAAAAAATCCAGTTTAAAAAACAGTCAAACATAAACACTGTAGACAAGCCACGCACTAAACCAACATTTCCTCTGTTAATTAATCACATCCCCAGGTGCTCTTCTGTATTACACTTTCCTACCATTTTGAATTTATATACAGCCTCTCCTTGCTTAACGATGGAGTTCCATTCCTAAGACCTCGTCGGTAATGAAATCGTCGCTAAGTGAGGAGCATACTACTACAGTGGACCCCCGGTTTTTGTTATTTTTTCGTTCCAGAATGCTGTTCAAGTGCCATTACCAAAGAATTTATTCCCATAAGGAATAATGTATAGTAGACTAGTCCTTTTAGACCCCCAAAAATACACTTACCAAAGCATTTAAAAAAATACACTTACTTAAAAGGGTGAGTTTGGAGCAGGACGAACAACGGAGGTCCACTGTATAATGGTAGTGGGTTTGTGTCAACCATCTTTGGTATTGTTGTAGTGTCACCTTTGTACCATTTATAATATTTCTGGTATATTTTTAAATATTTAAACAGTAGTGTACTGTAGTATACTGTAATAAACAGAATAGAGGAAATCACTTCTAATAATTACTTAGGTATGCATACTGTTCAGAGAGCCTGTCGTATGTCCGAGTCGTCGGTAAACAAATACGTCACTTAAGTGAGAAGCGGCTGTATATATAAAAAAAAAAAAATCCAAGTTTTACCATAATTCTTGGATAATAAAATATAACCAGAAGTGATTGGTCATGGTTTCCGGTATAACAATCATTGAATCAGGCTTGTAAAAACCCATAAAACAGATGACAATGGGTTTAAGGGGGGCCAGGTCTATCCTCAGGAAAATCGGCAAAACCTAACATTTCTGCTAGTTTGAGGTCGATTTCATGCTACTTCTGTTCCTGGAACCAACCAAAACCACCTCTATTTCAGTAGAGGTGGTTTTGGCTTTTTCTTGATACCAAGAAAAAGCCAATAAAACCATAAAAACTATCCTAGAAAACACCTCAACACTGCCATTTTAAACCAAAAAAGGTTAGTTTTGCTTTTCCCATCATGCACTACGTGAGGTAGGATTTTTTTTTATACTGTGCACACTCACAACAAAGACCCATTTTCTCATGTCTGGGCCAAAATTTACCACTCGCAGCTTATCTGAGGGAGCAGAGCTCTAAACTAAGATCTACGTGAGGGGGCCTGGCATCAATAATGTAGGTCTATATGACAGGCAGTGAATGGATAAATATTAGTCAATACTTCAACCTAATCTTCAGACAACTTAATTACTTTAAATTAAGCATTCAAATAATATACTATATATAAATTAATTTTATTTCAATACATTATATAAATGCACTATAACTTAAAAACACTGCATACTATAAAATGTCAAGCAGCTTTATATTCTAGTTTTATTCTGCACGAAATACTTCACATAGCTAGAGTTTTTCAAAATGTATGGAATAAATGTCACCTAATTTTGTAGTGATTATCTATACATTTTAGAAACAAAGTTTGTGAAGAAGTCCCGGAAAACTAAAAAATACAAATAAAAAATTGTCTGCCTAATTTTGTTCAGATTTCTGTTCATTTTGTTTCAAAAATCATATCTCTGAAATCTTATTGGTTTTCAATTAAGGGGACATGCAGCAAGCTTGAAAAAATGGGTACTGCCAGGAAACCATTGGATAATCTAAATAATTCACATGTTGCTTATCAGTAAAAACATTCGATGACCAAAACTCTCTAATAAGCAAGCCCACAAATTTGTAGGGACAACTGTACAGTACTTCAATTTTGTTTAACACTGCCCTGTGAATCAATTAATATGCAGTAACCGAGAGTGTAAAATTTATTATTATAGTATTGTATATTAAAAACTAGGCACTAAACCCACACGAGGCATATAGTGCTGTGAGCAGTGGTGTGTGAGGGTAAAGGTTAGTGGACTGAAAGTACAGTGTAATTTAAATCATGTTTTTTATTTAATAATTTTGTATGTGCCTATATGCTTGAATAAATAAAAAATTACCTTAGGAGGATTAAAAGGGTATGTTTCTGGTACTTTTATTTCAAGGTGAAAGGTCGCTCCCTCGTATGGTGTGTCAGGAGGGCCAGCTATCTCTCCTCTCAGTTCTCGATAGTCATCACCAACCAGCTCTACATTGATAGCACATTTTTGAGCCTGAAAAAGCACATTGTGTTTATGTTTTTCCCCAACTAAATAAACATCACCTCAGGATATATAGTGCATGAATACTGTACTTGAGCTACAAAATGTTCAGACTTCACTACTTGGGCATATAACTTTTTTTAAACTTTGGAGTCTTGATTATTATTATATTCATGAGGAAGAACTATACCTGTAATTCATATAGTGGCACAGGAATGAAGGGGGTGAGGGATAATCATATTTGATTCAAGGAAGATAAGGAAAACTAATTCCTTGGGTTAAGAGCCTTTCATAGGCATCAAGGCATGCCTTTCCCCCTCTCCCCACTGAAGGGTTCAAGTGTCTAAATGGAAAACAAAAGCCATACTTTAATAACCAAGTGAATTCAAGATAAAATGCTCATTAGTTTCCTGGTGCATAAATGGGACTTATCTTAAAGGTTTTCCCTGCAATTACAAAATGTGGGAACTCTTTCAATTACTGTGCATATAAATCCAATAATAGATAAGAGAAAACAAACAAACACAAAAAAAACTACAGCATTGATATACAACTAGTATCTACGCATATGGAATACCAGTACATCTCCAATCTTGTCTGTATTATGAGCAATTAACAGTGACCCTATTCCTAGCCTGATGGCTAATCATTCAGTAGAAATTCACAGCAGAATGCTATTTTTTTGAGAGAATTAATCATCTAGTGCAGACTATAATGTATCAACAGTATAGTTGTCATTAACAGCATGATCTTTCTTTTTTTACCACCTTTCCAAGAAATATTATACAGTGGTACCTCGGTTTTCGTACAGCTCCCAACTCGAACAGTTATGTAAGTGTATTATTGCAAGTGCTTTTGTAAGTGTATTTTTGGGGGTCTGAAACGGACTAATCTAATTTACATTTGTCCTTATGGAAACAAATTCGTTCGGTAACGGCGCTCGAACAGCATGCTGGAATGAATTATCGACAAAAACCGAGGTACCACTGTATTATGAACAAGCACAAGTATCTTGTGGCTCAGCCGGCTGCTGCCTCACCTTGTACACTGAGGAAATGGGATTCGATCCCTGGCATGAGTGGAAATGTTGGGCATGTTTCCTTACACCTGCTGCCCCTTTCACCTACCAGTAAGCAGGTACCTGGGTGTTTGGCAACTGGTGTAGGTTGCATTCTGGGGAAGAGGATTAAAGGACCCCAGTGGAAATAAGACAGATAGTTATGGCATCCTGACTTTATTGGGTTATCCTAGGGGTACTAACCTCCAAGTTAGTAATCCATATTTTTATTTTTTTACAGTATAATTCTGAAATGTTGATCAAGATTATTATTATTGCATGAATGGGAAAGGAATCAGGTTTGATCCCAGGAAGGAAAGGGTAACTCCATTTTCTTAGATCAAGAGCCTTTTAGCATTATTATGTTAAACCTGCTGGGATCATACAGAATCTGGGTATGGGAGGTAATCCAGTATGAATCATACAGAGAAAGGACAGGTCCAATTCCTTGGATCAAAGACCCCTTCCCCGCATCAAGAGATTCCCCTTGAAAGGTGCCAGAGTTTACATCTATGCCTATGTACCTACATTAAAACATATGAATAATAAAAAATAAGACTTTTACAATACTATACTAGTCACAAAGTTACTACCAGATCCCCTTGAGTAAGTGATGGTCACATCCATATGATAAATATTTTTCCTCTTAAGTTCTTTTCATATTAAAAGTCATATTCAATTGGGCAAGTCATAAGTGAGGGAACTGGCCCATAAAATTTTTAATTGTAAGCATTCATGTGGTATAAACCTTGGTAATAAATACCAACAAGTTGGTTTAGAAAAACATGTAAAGCAATATGTCCTAGTGTTTGCTTACATGTTTTTCTAGACCAAGCATTCATGTCAAATTTACCACCAATTGGTTATATATGTCGTGCTGAATAGGTAAAACTTGTGATTTTGGCTCAAATAGCAACGCTCTTCTTGCTGAATAAGGCAAGCGAAAATAAGCTTACTCTCAATACTGACAAGACCTTATTCATTCATTTTGGAAACAGAGCTACAAATGTTCCACTTAACATAACACTCAATGGTTCACCCATCACAAGACTCACAGAGGGAAAATTCCTAGGAATCCACCTTGACAGTAGCCTTAAATTCCAAAGACACATACAACAAATTTCCAAGAAAATCTCAAAGAGAGTAGGCATATTATCAAAGATATGCTACTATGTGCCTCAATCAGCTCTCCTTGCACTGTATCATTCATTCATCTACCCTTATCTCACCTATGGAATTTGTGCATGGGGATCAAAAACATTAAACCACCTTAGACTGCTAATCACCTAGCAAAAGGCTGCAGTCAGAATGATAACAAATTCCCACTCTAGACAGCATACTCCACCAATATTCAAAAGTCTAAAACTACTCACCGTAAAGAACATTCACACTTATTTTTGTGCCTACTGCATACATAGAACTCTACATTCTAATATAAACCCTCTGCTCAAAATTCTCCTCACCAACTTTAACAGGACCCATGACCATAGCACAAGACACAGATCATATAAAGGGCCCCAAAATTTGGAATTCATTACCAGTAAATACTAAAATAACCTGGTCTGAACATCAATTTAAGACTTCTCAAAAACCACCTACTCACTCTAAACTAAATACTCATACATACTGTAAACTACTTTCAACAATGCTCACTGTTATTTTCCTATAATATAATTTCAATATTTACTATTAATGTAACCATCCTACAAAACACTTGTCACAATGTAATATCCTCAGATTGTAATTTGAGTAAATTTATTAACTGTTATTAGCTAATGTTTAACTAAAAAAACTCAATCAATTTCTCTAGTATTAAGTAGTCTATAAGCCATTAGATTTAGTCTGCCCATAATGCCATGGCATGATAGTGGCTCTCTTTGCACTTCAGTTCATGACTGCAATTATAAAATCTCGATGTAAACTTGCAATGAAATAAAATAATTATTATTATTATAATAATAACAACATGTGTAAATTACCTAGGATAACCCAAAAAAAAAGTCAGACCAGGAGTGTGATATAACACTAAGCATTGATTGACCATGATGTGCTGTGCAACCAAAATTGCATTTTTTTGGGTAGTATGTCCCAAAATAACAATTTGCATAAGAAATGCTTACTTATTTCAGGGTGTACATAGGCTGTGTGTACAGTATTGTGAACTGGTGACCGTGTGTCACACAGTCGTGGTCGGTAAGTATAGTTCAAATTAGTAAGACTTACTAGTCATATTACGTGCCATGTTATTTATTAATAATAATCATGTGGAAATGATAAATCCGTTACTCATGCAACACACGGAGAATGGGAGGCAATCAGGCAAGATGAAAGGGTGAAGATAAGTGCACTTCCGTGGATCAAGAGCTCCCTCACCAGCATGAATTTCATCTTATTCATGGGGAAAGCACTAAGCCTGTAGGGATATTAAACAGCGTCTGGGGAATGCGAGGCATTCTGGCTCGGTCCAAGACAGGCACGAAAGGCACCTCTTGAAGTGGAGTAGGTGCCACTTGACCCCCCCCACCCAAAGACCCTCGTAAGATGACCTCCATTCCTCCAGCCACAGCCCTGACCTACTCCACACTACCACGCCCTGGTCAAAACTTACTTCATCGCTTTTGATAACCTCTTTAAACTCCCTCTTGATTCTCTGTATGGCGATGTTTGCCATGGTTGGCGGCGTGTGGGAGGCAGCAGTCACTGAGTGTTTTCCTCGACTACAGCTGACACTGGCGGCCATACATCTTCTCTCATGTCACCCAACAAACATCTTTCATTTTCACCTGACCACAACTGTTGGGATAATTTTTGCAATACCCCGTTGGATATTTTGCGAGACGTGGGGTTAATTAGTGTGATAATCTGGATAATAATTATGCTATTTTTGCAATAATTATGGGCATAAATTACTTTGCTTGACTTTTTTTTTTTTTGGGGGCGTTCATCCTAGGTAATTTACACTTAAGTAAGTTTATTTAGGCATAGGTACACGTAAGTACAATTATCATACGTAGTGTGAATTACCTAGGATAGCCCCAAACAAGTCAGACAGAGTGACTTATTTCCATTGGGTTTCTTGTAATCAGTGTGATTATATTCGTAATAATAATTAATAGTCATAAGTACTGTGACTTAATTATTATTATGCCCATTATTAATGGGCATAATAATAATTATACCCATTAATTATTATTTTTTTTTATTTAAGAAACACATAAAGATACATTAACTACAACCTTTGCAAAACTGTGCAAAACTTTAACATTACATAATGACACGTTTGACTACCGCCCACAGGATGGGTATGGGGTGCATAATAAAGATATCAAACTAAAAACATAATGACAATGATACAATGAAAATTCTTATCTGAACTTATCAGAACTACTAAATGCCTCAAATGATGTAGTTGAAGTATTAGCAATAAAGGTCGAGAATCAAAACCTAGTCATCGTGGTTGTCTACAAGCCCCCGGATGCAACGTCCCAACAATTCCAGGAACAGCTTCTGAAAATTGACCACTGTCTGGAAAATCTTCCAGCTCCTGCCCCCAACATCTTGCTACTGGGGGATTTCAACCTCAGGCACCTAAAATGGAGGAACATTGCAAACAATGTGGTAGCAGAGATAACACCAGGAGGCAGCTCAGATGAAAATTCACACATGCATGAACTTTTAAATCTCTGCACCAAGTTCACCTTAAACCAGCAAATAGTAGAGCCCACAAGATTAGAGAATACGCTGGACCTCATCTTCACCAACAATGATGATCTGATACGAAATGTCATCATATCAAAAACAATATACTCAGATCACAACATAATAGAGGTCCAGACATGCATGCGGGGAGCCCCAGATCAACAAAATGTGATCAGCCGTGAGGGAGCTTTCTCCAAATTCAACTTCAATAACAAAAACATAAGGTGGGACCAAGTAAACCAAGTCCTAAATTATATAAACTGGGAAGATTGCCTAAGCATCACGGATCCCAACCTATGTCTAGAACAAATTAACTCTGTGGTACTTGAGGTTTGCTCAAGGCAAATTCCCTTAAGGAAAAGAAGATGCAAACTAGAAAGAGAGGCGCTCCCTATACAGGCGAAGGCAAAGAATAACGGAGCGGCTACAGGAGGCCAATATCTCTGAAATACGTAGGGAGACACTAGTCAGAGAAATAGCAAACATCGAATTAAAACTTAAGGAATCTTACAGGAATCAAGAGACACGGGAAGAACTAAAAGCCATAAATGAAACTGAAAGAAACCATAAGTATTTCTTTTCCTATGCAAAATCAAAGTCGAGAACAACAACCAGTATTGGGCCCCTACTTAAACGGGATGGGTCCTACACAGATGACAGCAAGGAAATGAGTGAGTTTTTTTTTTTACATTTTATTAGTTTTTCGGTACATGTAATACATATACAAACTCAAAACAATCAAATGTGTATAAACGCAAAGAACATTAACAGTGAGTAACCTTTCCAACATCAATGGAAATAAATGCTATGTCACAAACAACAGCTCAATACAAACTTCGTACAAGGTGATAAAATTAACATACAACAAAAGGTACACCCAGTGCCGAGACCCGACACCGATATAATTCCTAGTAATATTTTTACCATAAACAGATATGAATCGTCCTTACAAATCATTAAGGACATGCATCCTACCTATGCAAATTCCCTTAAGGAAAAGGAGGAGAAGATGCAAACTAGAAAGAGAGGCGCTTCCTATACAGGCTAAGGCAAAAGAATAACGGAGCGGCTACAGGAGGCTAATATCTCTGAAATAATGAGGGAGACACTCAGTCAGAGAAATAGCAAACATCGAATTAAAACTTAAGGAATCTTACAGGAATCAAGAGACACAGGAAGAACTAAAAGCCATAATGAAATTGAAAGAAATCCTAAGTATTTCTTTTCCTATGCAAAATCAAAGTCGAGAACAACAACCAGTATTGGGCCCCTACTTAAACGGATGGTCCTGGCTATTGATGATGGCATGGGAAAATGAGTGAGT
>WNWK01025151.1:0-28857 GCA_009830355.1 Cherax destructor
TTTTGGCCCGACTATCGGCTGTTCCCTGTGTTTTGGCCCGGGTACCAGACCTGTCCGTCTGCAAGCGCTTGAGCGTGTCCCCACGCAGGCGTTGTGAGCCAGTCTAGCTTTGATTATCACAATAAATTCATTGTGTTTAGTGCTTGTATATTGATTATGACTGTGAAATAAACCACCATGGGCCCAAAGAAACTTCATAGTGGCAGCCCTTTGGTAAAGAAAGTGACAAACACGATAGAATTGAAGAAAGAAATTGTAGCAAATTACCAAAATTGGAGGAGGAAGAGAGGGGAGAATGTGTCTTCTTCAGTGATTCACTGATTCTATGATATGTACGATACTAAAGCAGCATGAGTCGATAAAGTGTAACATTAACAGTGTAGCAAGTAAGTTAAGCGATTATGTGATAGAAAAATGACGACACGAAACTTAACTCCTATATTGTTGTTTGAGGAATACAGGGGCACTGAGACCAACGCCACCCTCTGCCACCATCTCTTGCAAGGCAAGTGTAAATATTTCTTATTTATAAATTAAAGTGTAAATATTTCTTATTTATAAATTAAAATGTAAATATTTCTTATTTATAAATTAAAGTGTAAATATTTCTTATTTATAAATTAATACTAATACTAATGAATGCATCAAGAACTTTCTTAAAAAAACACATAACCTCTATAACAGACATTGCCCGAAAAAAACTAAACAGATCACAGCTAAGAGACTTAACAATCCCTGGCTAACACCCAGCATCCTTAAATCCATAAATAAGAGGCACCAATATGAAAAACAATATAGAAGGGGTCTAATAACCAGAGAGCAATCCAAACGCTACTCATCAATCCTTACTAGCCTGATAAGAAGGTCCAAAAAATTGTATTATGAGAACAGACTCCAGACCGTAAAAGGTGATATGAAAAAGACCTGGAAAACCCTATCTACAATTCTAGGAAATAAAAAGATATCCACGAACAATACCATCAAATTATCAAAAACAGACGAACCCCTACTCTCACCAACTGAGACAGCAAACAGACTTAATGTTTTCTTCTCCACCATAGGAAAGAATCTAGCGAGTAGGATCCCAAGCTCGAACACTTGTCCAACAGACTACCTCACCAACATCTACCCAGATACACTATTCCTAGCTCCTACCAACTCAATTGAAGTCTCACTCATAATCAACACCCTTAAAAACAAAGCAGGAGACATAAACAGCTTACCACCCTTTATGTACAAAAAGCTACACATGTACTGTCACCAATTATAGCAGCATTATTCAATAAATCCATTGAATCTTCAACCTTCCCATCAATTCTCAAAATAGCTAGGGTCACCCGAGCCACAAAGGAGGTGACCAAACTGACTTGAACAATTATAGACCAATCTCAAATTTACCACTGCTTTCTAAAATCTTCGAAAATTAATTCATAAACAGATCTATTCCTACCTCGTCTCACACAATGTACTAAACCCCTGTCAATTTGGATTCAGGACCAACAAGAGCACAAACGATGCTATAACACACATGTTAGAGTTAATATACACCGCACTTGAGAAGAAAGAAGTTCCGCTGGGAACCTTCATAGACCTACGCAAAGCATTTGATACAGTCGACCATGATTTATTGCTCACAAAATTAGCGCACTATGGTATTAGGGGCACCCTCAACTACCTAAAGTCGTACCTTAGCAACAGAAGTCAGTACGTGAACACAAATGGAGAGAACTCTTCCACACAACAAATTACAGTCGGTGTCCCTCAAGGTAGTGTCCTGGGGCCACTCCTATTCCTCATTTACATAAATGACCTACCGAATGCATCACAACTACTCAAACCCATTTTGTTTGCAGATGACACAACATATGTCTTCTCTCACCCAAATCCAGTCGTACTAGCCAACACAGTTAATGCCGAATTACAGAAAATATCAACATGGATGATGACAAATAGCTTACTCTCAATACGGACAAGACCTACTACATTCAGTTTGGAAACAAAGCTACAAATGTTCCACTTAACATAACGCTAAATGGTTCACCCATCACAAGGCTCCCGAGGGAAAATTCCTAGGAATCCACCTTGACAGTAGTCTTAAATTCCAAACACACATACAACAAATTTCAAGAAAATCTCAAGGACAGTAGGTATATTATCTAAGATATGCTATTATGTGCCTCAACCAGCTCTCATTGCACTATATCATTCTCTTATCTACCCTTATCTCACCTATGGAATCTGTGCATGGGGCTCAACAACATTAAATCACCTTAGACCACTCATAACCCAGCAAAAGGCTGCAGTCAGGATGATAACAAATTCCCACTCTAGACAGCATACTCCACCTATATTCAGAACCTTAAAACTACTCACCATAAAAAAAATTCATACCTATTCATGTGCCTTCTACATACATAAAACTCTACATGCTAATATCAACCCTGCACTCAGAATTCTCCTCAACAACTTTAATAGGTCCCACGAACATGACACAAGACACAGATCACTATTTGACATACCCCGAGTCCATACTAACCAATGTAAAAATTCTATGCACATAAAGGGCCCCAGAATCTGGAATTCATTACCAGTAAATATCAAGTTAACCTTGTCGGAAAATCAATTCAAGACTCTTCTCAAAAATCACCTACTCACCCTATACTAAATACTCATACTGTAACAAACTTCCAAACCCAATATTATTTTACTTAAGATGATCTCAATTTGATATGTTCATCCTCCTTAACACTTGTTGCAATTTCATATCATCATATTGTCATTTAAAATCTTATAGTATCATCATTTTCTTAATTTGAAATAAAATAAATATCTAGAAGAAACTCTAAAAACTATTTCTAGTATTGTTATTATACTAGTATAGCATCAACATACTGTAATTTGAAATAAACTCTACAACTAGATTAAACTCAACCAATTTCTCTTGTATTGTCTTTTAATAGTATGTATAACCATTTTATAATTTAAATAATACAGAACTAGAATAAACTCAATCAATTTCTTTAGCATTAAGTACTTAGTGAATAAGTCTCTAGAATAAACTGCCCCTAATGCCATGGCATGCCAGTGGCTCTCCTTGCATTACAGTTTTATAATTGTTTTATAATTGTAACTACCAATAACATTGTACACTTGTAACATGCATTGAAATAAAAATTATTATTATTATTATTATTATTATTATTATAAAGTGTAAATATTTCTTATTTATAAATTTAAGTGTAAATATTTCTTATTTATAAATTAGAGTGTAAATATTTCTTATTTATAAATTACATACAGTGGACCCCTGGAAATCGAACATTCTTCATTCCAGAATGCTGTTCAAGTACTGTTACCAAACGAATTTATTCCCATAAGGAATGATGTAAATTAGATTACAGTGGACCCCCGAGTAACGGTCTGTCTGAATAACGGTTTCTTCGTGTAAAGGTTGCCTTTTTCGGTCAATATTTTTCTCGTGTAGAGGTCTGTACCAGACCTGTCCACCTGCCTGCGCTTACGCGCCTCGCCACGCAGGACGCCAGTCTAACGTTGTTTACACTTGAGTGAACAATACCCAGCGCGCTCTTTCAAACATTCACAATACATTTGTTGTGTTTATTGGTGGTTTAGTGATTGCTCACAAAATTAGCGCACTATGGTATTAGGGGGCACCCCCTCAACTACCTAAAGTCGTACCTTAGCAACAGAAGTCAGTACGTGAACACAAATGGAGAGAACTCTTCCACACAACAAATTACAGTCGGTGTCCCTCAAGGTAGTGTCCTGGGGCCACTCCTATTCCTCATTTACATAAATGACCTACCGAATGCATCACAACTACTCAAACCCATTTTGTTTGCAGATGACACAACATATGTCTTCTCTCACCCAAATCCAGTCGTACTAGCCAACACAGTTAATGCCGAATTACAGAAAATATCAACATGGATGATGACAAATAAGCTTACTCTCAATACGGACAAGACCTACTACATTCAGTTTGGAAACAAAGCTACAAATGTTCCACTTAACATAACGCTAAATGGTTCACCCATCACAAGGCTCACAGAGGGAAAATTCCTAGGAATCCACCTTGACAGTAGTCTTAAATTCCAAACACACATACAACAAATTTCCAAGAAAATCTCAAGGACAGTAGGTATATTATCTAAGATATGCTATTATGTGCCTCAACCAGCTCTCATTGCACTATATCATTCTCTTATCTACCCTTATCTCACCTATGGAATCTGTGCATGGGGCTCAACAACATTAAATCACCTTAGACCACTCATAACCCAGCAAAAGGCTGCAGTCAGGATGATAACAAATTCCCACTCTAGACAGCATACTCCACCTATATTCAGAACCTTAAAACTACTCACCATAAAAATATTCATACCTATTCATGTGCCTTCTACATACATAAAACTCTACATGCTAATATCAACCCTGCACTCAGAATTCTCCTCAACAACTTTAATAGGTCCCACGAACATGACACAAGACACAGATCACTATTTGACATACCGAGTCCATACTAACCAATGTAAAAATTCTATGCACATAAAGGGCCCCAGAATCTGGAATTCATTACCAGTAAATATCAAGTTAACCTTGTCGGAAAATCAATTCAAGACTCTTCTCAAAAATCACCTACTCACCCTATACTAAATACTCATACTGTAACAAACTTCCAAACCCAATATTATTTTACTTAAGATGATCTCAATTTGATATGTTCATCCTCCTTAACACTTGTTGCAATTTCACTGTGAAATATGTCACCATGGGTCCAAAGAAGCTTCCTAGTGGCACCCCAGTGGTAGCATTCATGCAGGGAGTGTAGCATTCATGCAGGAGTGTATCAGGCATGCAGGAAGTGTAGCATTCATGCAGGGAGTGTAGCATTCATGCAGGGAGTGTAGCAGGCATGCAGGGAGTGTAGCATTCATGAAGGAGATAGCATTCATGCATGAAGTGTATCAGGCATGCAGGGATTGTAGCAGGCATGCAGGGAGTGTAGCACTCATGCAGGAAGTGTAGCATTCATGCAGGGAGTGTATCAGGCATGCAGGGAGTGTAGCATTCATGCAGGGAGTGTAGCATTCATGCAGGGAGTGTAGCATTCATGCAGGGAGTGTAGCATTCATGCAGGGAGTGTAGCATTCATGCAGGGAGTGTAGCATTCATGCAGGGAGTGTAGCATTCATGCAGGGAGTGTAGCATTCATGCAGGGAGTGTAGCTTCATGCAGGGAGTGTGCAGGCATGCAGGGAGTGTAGCAGGCATGCAGGGAGTGTAGCAGGCATGCAGGGAGGTGCATTCATGCAGGGAGTGTAGCATTCATGCAGGGGGTGTAGCTTTCATGCAGGAGTGTAGCATTCATGCAGGAGTGTAGCATTCATGCAGGGAGTGTAGCATTCATGCAGGGAGTGTAGCAGGCATGCAGGGAGTGTAGCAGGCATGCAGGGTGTGTAGCATTCATGCAGGGAGTGTAGCATTCATGCAGGGAGTGTAGCATTCATGCAGGGAGTGTAGCAGGCATGCAGGGAGTGTATCTTTCATGTAGGGAGTGTAGCAGGCATGCAGGGAGTGTAGCATTCATGCAGGGAGTGTAGCATTCATGCAGGAGTGTATCAGGCATGCAGGAAGTGTAGCATTCATGCCGGGAGTGTAGCATTCATGCAGGGAGTGTAGCATTCATGCAGGGAGTGTAGCATTCATTCAGGGAGTATAGCATTCATGCAGGGAGTGTATCAGGCATGCAGGGAGTGTAGCAGGCATGCAGGGAGTGTAGCAGGCATGCAGGGAGTGTAGCACTCATGCAGGGAGTGTAGCATTCATGCAGGGAGTGTAGCAGGCATGCAGGGAGTGTAGCACTCATGCAGGGAGTGTAGCAGGCATGCAGGGAGTGTAGCATTCATGCAGGGAGTGTAGCAGGCATGCAGGGAGTGTAGCAGGCATGCAGGGAGTGTAGCATTCATGCAGGGAGTGTAGCATTCATGCAGGGGTTAGAAGGCATGCAGGGAGTGTAGCATTCATGCAGGGAGTGTAGCATTCATGCAGGGAGTGTAGTATTCATGCGGGGAGTGTAGCAGGCATGTGGGGAGTGTAGCATTAATGCAGGAGTGTAGAATTCATGAGGGAGTGTAGCATTCATGCAGGGAGTGTAGCATTCATGCAGGGAGTGTAGCAGGCATGCAGGGAGTGTAGCAGGCATGCAGGGGTGTAGCAGGCATGCAGGAGGTAGCATTCATGCAGGGAGTGTAGCATTCATGCAGGGAGTGTAGCATTCATGCAGGGAGTGTAGCAGGCATGTGGGGAGTGTAGCAGGCATGCAGGGTGTGTAGCATTCATGCAGGGAGTGTAGCATTCATGCAGGGAGTGGCATTATGCAGTGGAATGTAGCATTCATGCAGTGAGTGAGCATTCATGCAGGGAGTGTAGCATTCATGCAGGGAGTGTAGCATTCATGCAGGGAGTGTAGCATTCATGCAGGGAGTGTAGCATTCACGCAGGGAGTGTAGCATTCATGCAGGGAGTGTAGCATTCATGCAGGGAGTGTAGCAGGCATACAAAGTGTAGCAGGCATGCAGGGAGGTAGCAGGAAGGCAGGGAGGTAGCGGAGGCAGGGAGTGTAGCAGGCATGCAGGGAGTGTAGCAGGCATACAAGGAGTGTAGCAGGCATGCAGGGGTGTAGCAGGAAGGCGGGGAGTAGGGATTCCCTTCCAAACACTAACCCTTCCCCTGTCCTCCTCCCTATCTTCCAGATGCCAGCAACTCTCTTCAAAAAAGGTAAGTAAATGTTATTTTAAATGTTTAATTATAAATTTATTACACTACTTTATATATTTATAATTGTTTTGTTAATGTAAAGTATAGTTAATCTTTACAAAATTAATTTTTGTGAATATTTTGGATGTCTGGACGGATTTATTGTATTTACATTATTTCTTATGGGAAATAAGGTTTCGAGTTTCAATTTTTCGTGTTGAGGTCTAGCTCCTGGAACGGATTAAGACCGATAGTCGAGGACCACTGTAGTCTGTTTCAGACCCCCAAAAATACACCTATAAAAGCACTTACAATAATAAAGTCACATAATAGGGCGAGTTGGGAGGTAAGATTTCCGGGTCCACTGTACATTGTATCCTGAATTGCTGTCTTACACTTCATTCACTTCATACATTAATGATTGTACACTGTATAAATGTATATCACAATATACATATACATATAAATGTCACTGTTAACCCTTTTGGGGTCGATAGGCCTTCTGGGAAACGTTCTCAGGGTTGAAATTTTTTTTGGAAAAAAACAAAAATTCTTATGAAATGATAGAGAATCTTTTTCCGATCACAACGCTACCATAATTAGGAAATTTGATCGAAAACTAACGGAATTATGCTTTCCGAATTAGCGGTATCGTTGACATTGACGCATCGGCGATTTCACCCACTTCGAGCCCTATTTTCGGCAAATTCCAATGTTTCAGTCTACTAAAATTATAGCTATTTCGCTAGAACTCCATTTCTTCTATCGAATGTGTATAAGAAACCGCCTATTTACCAATTTCAACTACCCAAAATAGTGGTCAGAAAATGGCAATTTTCCAATTTCACACAAATTTCAAAAGATGCCATATTCAAACTAGGGTCCAGAATAAACAAGGCTACACTCCTGGCACTAAAATAACATCTTCTCTGTTCATTAGTCACGTCTCCAGGTCCCTCTTACATTATTTTGCTTTTCATTTTGAATTTTTATTCTCACAAAAAATAGAAAATTTACTGTTATGTATACAACTGCATCATTGTAAAAATGGTATAAATAATATCAGAGCACTTGTGCAGAATTACTACCAGTTGATGCGTATTGGACCTATGGGTGATTTGTTTACTCTTGAACATGTCAAAAACGAACATTTTCGTATTTTGAGCTCAATTTCAAGGTACTTGTCATTGTCAAACCAACAAAATCATCTCTTTTTTGTAATATTCTTCCATTCATCAAATGAGACCATGAAAACGAGAATACATTAAAAATTCATACGAAAATAGACTGCAAAGTCGCTGTTTTAATAGAAAAAACGGTCAAAGTTTTTTCTGATTATGAGGTGTGCTGCAGGATTTTTTTATACTGTGCACACTGACCACACAGACCCATTTCTTCATATGTAGGCCTACCAGACGTTTCCTGCTTAATTTGAGGCCGCTAGAAGGGTGTCTAGTACGGCACCAACCCCTGCTCGTAAAACGTATAGTGCGGCACCGACCCCAAAGGGTTAAATGAAAGTTTAAGCAGGAAATGGCTGGTAGGCCTACATATAAAAGAATGAGTCTGTGTGGTCAGTGTGCACAGGTATAAACAAATTCCTGCAGCACACACTCATAATGAAAAAAAAACGGCCGTTTTTTTATTTAAAACGCACTTTGCAGTCTTTTGGTATTTTCTTGTATTCTCGTTTTCTTGGTCTCATTCGATAGAATGGAAGATATATTACATAAATAGAGATGATTTTGATTGGGTTGACAAAGACAAGAGTACCTTGAAATTGAGCTCAAAATCAGAAAATGTTCGTTTTGCCAATGTTCAAGAGTAAACAAATCACACCACGCGTCCAATACGCATCAACTGGCGTCTAATATTCTTGTACAAGTGCGCTGATATTATTTATACCATTTTTTGATGCAGTTGATACATAAACAGTAAATCTTTCTATTTTTGTGAAAAAATTAAAATGGAAAGCAAAAAAATAATGCAAGAGGGCAGACATGACTTGAACAGAAAGATGTAAGTGTAAATGCCCTTGTTTATTTCTGGACCCCTTGAAATTGGCATCGTTTTGAAATTGTGTAAATTGGCCAAATTGCCATTTTCTGACCACTATTTTGGGAAGTTGGAAATTGGTAAATGGGCGGTTTCGTACTCAATCAATAGAAGAAATGGAGTTCTAGCGAATTAGCTAAGCTTTTAGTGGACTGGAACATTGGAAGTGGCCAAAAAATAAGGCTCAAAGTGGGCGAAATTGCTGATGCGTAAACATTGTTAGAAACCGATAACTTTAGAAAATAATTCCATAAGTTTTCAATCAAATTTCATACTTTTGGTGTCATTATGATTGGAAAAAGATTCTCGATCATTTCATACGACAAATTTTTTTCCACAAAATTTTCGACCTTGAGACGAGTTTCCGAGAAGGCCTGTCACTCCCTAAAGGGTTAATATTAGTAATACAGGTTGACCATCACTAATCCAGCACAACGGTACCTGTAGGGAGCTGGGTTATGATTTTGCCGGATTACAGCGTGGTTGGTTACGAAACACTTAACCCAATGGCCATATTTGCGCATCAGCGATTTCACCCACTTTACACCCTATTTTTGACCCATTCCATTGTTGCAGTCTACCAAACTCAAAGCTATTTCTCTAGTATTCCTTCTATTCTGTCGATTGAGTACAAAAAACTGCCCATTTACCTATTTCAACTACCCAATAACGTGATCAGAAATTCGTAATTTGGCTAATTTCACACAAATTTCAAGAGGTGTCAATTTCAAAATAGGGTCCAGAATAAACAATGCAGACATTCCTGGCACTAAAATAATATTTTTTCTGTTCCTTAGTCAAGTCTCGAGACCCCTCTTATATTACATTTGCTTTCCATTTTTAATTTTTATTCACACAAAAAAATAGAAGATTTACTGTTATGCAGACTACTGCATTATTGCAATACAGTGGAACCCCGAGTTTCGCGTAATCCGTTCCAGGAGCTGGCCTAAACTCAAGTGGACAAAAGTCGAAGCAATACGTCCCATAAGAAATAAATGTAAATACAATTAATCTGTTTCACCCAAAAATATTCACCAAAAATTCATATTTTTAAAGAATAAATACTATAGTTTTTCATACAGAAAACAATGAGAAATAAAAAAATACTTATTTTAATGGATAAATGAACATTTAAATCAGTTTTACCCTTTAATGAAGACTCTTGTTGGCATATGAGAGAGGCAGGAGAGTTTGTTTGGAGGCAGGACAAGATAGTCCCTTCAATATGACACTAATATCAACTCTAAGGCTTATTTATCTAGCACACATCTAATATGACATAATAAACAATATTAATAACATACAAACATGATATATACTCTAGAATGAATAAAATATGTCATATGTCTCTCTCCCTAACCGACAAGTGTTGCTGTGTTGTTTGTTGTTGGGTGTATAAGGGCCACTGAAACATAAGCCTTACAAAGTGATGGCCGCCAGAGACGGCGGTGTTGTCATCATCCTATATAACTCCAACAACATTGGAGGAGTCAGTTTCATGCTGTAATTTTCCTATCGATTAACGCTTAACTTACTTACTACACTGTTAATGCTACACTTTATCGCTGGCTGGAGCTTTAGCCTTTATCGACTCGTGCTGCTTTAGTATCGTACATATTGTATTATTATTATTATAATCAAATCAAGCGCTAAACCACAGGGGTCATACAGCGCTGCAGGTTATTGCGGGATGCAGGAGAATGGGTTGTAAGAGGGAGAGGGATGATTAGTAGGCAGCAGGACAGTGGATAGTGCAGGGATAGAGGGTAGCAAGAGATCGAGGTAGAAGGGACTGAGGAAGTGTGAGGTATAATCTTCAGAGTTTGTGTAGTAAGTCAGTTGCTGTCAAAAAGTCAATGAGAGAGTCAGGATTAAAGGAGGGTCCATCGGCAAGAAGGGAAGGTAAAGAAAGGCCGCAGAGCGAAGACGCCGTTGGAGGTAAATTCTGCGTGCTCGTTGATAGAGTGGGCAGTCCAACAGAAAATGGCGAACAGATACTGGAACCTGACAATGCTCAGAGAGGGACAGGGAGCCTCTCCATGAGATACCCGTGAGTAAGACGAGTGTGGCATGCGAAGACGGGAGAGTGTAGTCTCCTAACCTCACATTGGTGACAAGAAGAAGGCCAAAAAGGATACTCGGTTTAATAGAATGAAGTTTGTTATTTAGCAGGTCAGACCAGTGTTGTTGCCAACGGGTGCGAAGGTGGGTAGCAATGACCGCAAAATAGCCCGTGAATTGAACACCTTTATATGAACTGGAAGGTCATGTACTGCTGACCACGCAGCAGTGTCTTCCTGTTCATTGCCCTGTACGTCAATATGACCAGGGACCCAACAAAAACAATATCTTTGTGTTGCCAGAGATACGGTGTAACCAAAGTTGGATACGAAGAACTAGGGGTGAGGTGTATCAAATTTACGGATAGCCTGTAAAGCACTATGGGAGTCTGAAACGACCACAAATGAGTGAACATGCATAGATGCAAAATGGATAAGTGCCACAAAATGGCATACAATTTAGCCGTAAATATGCTAGCCGAGGGTAATAGATGCCCCGCACGACGCTGTCCGGGAATACTGCTGCGAATCCGACACCGTCAGATGACTTTGAACCATCGGTGTACACTGCGAAGGCATGGGAATGAGAACGGAAGTGGTCTAGAAAAAAAGAGTGAGAAGCCGCCATAGGTAGTTGGGCTTTTTGCGAAGGTAGAGGAATAGAAAAACACGGACAGCAGGAACTTCCCAAGGGGGTAGGGAAAAGGGAGATGTCACATGAACATATAAAGGTGGTACCTGAAGGGAAGACAAGAGGAATGTAGACGAAGAGAAAAGGGACGAGTAAACAGGGGCGACGAACAAATAACGTCTACTAACATCTGTGACAATCCTATATATGGAAGGATTACGGAGGTCATGAGAACGAACATAATAGCGAATGCAATGTGCATCATGATGATCGGACAAAGGATGGAATGTTCGCTTCTACACAGAGGCTCTCAACCGGAGATGAACGAAATGCACCAAGGCATAAACGCAATCCCTGGTGATGTATGGGATTAAGGCTGGAAAGAGTAGCAGGGAGGCCACCGAATACAGTAGACCCTATTAGCACGACTTTATGTTGCACGTTTTGGGTATTACGCGATTGAAGAATTGCGGCACATTTTTATCTAACACAACGTAAACCTTATATTACGCGATTCGCTGGAGGGGAAAATTTTTGAGCGCTGCAGTCGCCTGGGTAGGTTAAACCATTGAGTCAGTGGGGTCCTACTGAGGGTGGCTATGAGCCACAACAAGTGTTTAATGCTATTGAGACAAGTATTTTCTGGAAAAAAATGCCAACATGAACTTATATCAGTCAGCAAGAGAAAAGTGCACCAGGCTTCAAGACAGCAAAGGATCACTTCACCTTGCTCCTTTTGGGTAATGCATCAGGTGATTTCAAGTGTAAGCCCATGGTTATTTACCGCTTTAAGAATCCTCATGCTTTGAGGGAAAGGGAATTTGTTTTTCCTTCCACAAACTGTAAGTTTATTCAGGTATACAGAGAAGTTACATGATTATCATACATGGCAGCATATGTGTAGAGAACCTAGGATAACCCAAAGTGTTATCCTAGAGAACCTAGGATAACCCAAAGTGTTATCCTATAGAGCCTAGGATAACCTAAGTTTGGTTATCCTAGGTTCTCTACACATATGCTGCTATGTATGATAATCTTTGTAACTGTATCTGTGTATACCTGAATAAACACAGTTTGCAGGAAGAAAAACAAATAACCATTCCCTCAAGCGGCCCGTGCTAATGTTGTGGAACAGCTGGGGAGACCACCCACCTTCCTAGGCTACCACCCCACAACACCCCACCATCCCAGCATTCGTATTCCAACGTAAAGCCAGCTGTTTGTAAAAAAGAAGTGAATTGTGTTTTGATCTTTAATTACTATCTTGTATCTGCAAGCAATCATGTCACCCAGTAGGCATACCAGTGTTGCTCAAAGTGGCAAGAAAAGGTATAAGCATTCATTAACCCTTTCGGATTTTGGTCGTACTAGTACGTCTTCGCACTGGGGTTATTGACGTACTAGTACGCCTAAATTCTAGCGCCCTCAAATCTAGCAGAAACAGGCTGTTAGGCATAGATGTGATAGAATGGGTCTGTGGGTCAGTGTGTGCAGTATAAAAAATTCCTGCACCACACAGTGCATAATGAGGAAAAAAAACTCTGACCGTGTTTTTGTTTAAAACAGCGACTTTGCAGTCTATTTTCGTATGGTATTTATTGATGTATTCTCGTTTTCATGGTCTCATTTGATAGATTGGAAGATATATTACAGAACTGGAGATGATTTTGATTGGTTTGACAACGACAAGTACTTTGAAATTGAGCTTAAAGTAGCGAAAATGTTCGATTTTGACGATGTTCAAAAGTAAACAAATCACACCATGCATCCAATACACATCAACTGGAGAGTCTAATATTCTTGCACAAGTGCGCTGATATTATTTATACCATTTTTTACAGTGATGCAGTGTATACATAACAGTAAAATCTTCTATTTTTGAGAGAATAAAAATTCAAAATGGAAAGCAAAAAAGTAATGTAAGAGGGGCCTGGAGACGTGACTAATGAACAGAGAAGATGTTATTTTTAGTGCCAGGAATGTCTGCCTTGTTTATTATGGACCCTATTTTGAAATTAGCATCGTTTGAAATTTGTGTGAAATTAAAATTGCCATTTTCTGACTACTATTTTGGGTAGTTAAAATTGGTAAATAGGTGGTTTCTTGTACTCAATCAATAGAAGAAATGGAGTTCCGGAAATAGCTATAACTTTAGTAGACTGATACATTGGAATGTGCCGAAAATAGGCTCAAAGTGGGCGAAATCGCCAATGCGTAAGTGTCATGGCTACCACTAACTTCCGAAAGCATAATTCCGTTAGTTTTCGATCAAATTTCATAATTTTTGTGGCGTTATGATCGGAAAATATTCTCTATCATTCCATAAGAAAAATAATTTTTTTTTTAAAATTCGTGGACCCTGAGCAGTTTCAGAGGACCCCTTGGACCCCCAAAGGGTTAAGTCTTAAATTAACGAAGAAAACAAAGATATTAGACAAGACTAACCTGTGGCTGTAATGAAGTGTTACTTTGTACACATAAAAATGATGTAAACATAAAGTTTGTGTGACTAACTTGCTGACTGACTGGACTGACTTATTGAATGACTTGACTAACTTGACTGACTGACTTGACTGACTGACTGACTGAATGACTTGACTGACTGACTTACTGAATGACTAGATGACTGACTTACTGAATGACTAGACTGGACTGACTTACTGGAACGCTGACTGACTTACTGAATGTCTTGACTGACTTATTGAATGACTTGACTGACTGACTTACTGAATGACTTGACTGACTGACTTACAATTGGGCGAATTTACTGAAGCTTGACTGACTGACTTACTGAATGGCTTGACTGACTGACTTACTGAATGACTTGCTGACTTACTGAATGTCTTGACTGACTTACTGAATGACTTGCTGACTTACTGACTTACTGAATGACTTGACTGACTGACTTACTGAATGATACTGAATGACTTAACTGACTTACTGAATGGACTGACTTACTGAATGACTTGACTGACTTACTGAATGACTTTATTAAAGTTAGAGACACTCGGTACAACCATCGACTTCAGTTCCAGAATCTCTACTATCCACCTCAGCCCAGTAGGGCCACAGCATACTCTCCACTCTCTTCACAATCATCCACAAACATCAGCACCCACAATTTAAGGTAAATACTATTATTTCTGTTATATTTGTAGTCTTAAGCAGTAAAAACAAAATAGTACATCACGATAATGAATTACAATTACATATTCTCTTTTATATTTTAAGATCTGTTGGTCAAAAAAAAACTTGTTTGGCTTTTGGGGACTCCCAGGAACGTAACCCTATTTTCCCATAGTTCTTTTAATTATCTAACACGATTTTAGCTAACAGGACGTTTTCGGAACGTAACTACCATGCTAACTGAGGGCCTACTGTATATCTGGTCACCATAATTGAGTTTCGATAAAATTAGGGCTGAGTGTAGGCGAAGTGAGAGTTCTACGATCAGTCCCCCATGAAAGATGTGCAAAGGGTTTCTGGAAACCTGTTCCCAGGGTCGAAAAATATTTGGAAAAAATAAAATTTTTTTTATCTTATGAAATGATAGTTTTTTCTAAATCTAAATGGCTAAACAAAATTTTTTATGATCAATACTTACGGAGATATGGAGGCTTCAAGTTGACCAAAATTGAACCGCTGAAGCAAACACGGTGACTTCCGGTTGGCAGTTCGTTTTCTACTTTTTTCTTTTATTTTTTAATATTTTTTTTTTTCAAGTAACTTTTATGTCCTGTGAGACCAATATAAACCATATTCCGTATATATACACTCCTTGTATACTACCTAATAACTGGGCTGGCTCTGGCTGGCTGGCTGGCTGGCTGGCTGGTGGCTAGCTGAACAGCTGGCTGGCTGGCTGAACAGCTGGCTGGATGGATGGCCAGCCCGACTGGCTGGCTTGCTGGGTGACCAGCTAGCCGGCTGGCTTGCTGACCAGTTGGCTGGCTCGCTGGCTGGCTTTCTGGCTGACCACCCTAACCAGCTGGCTGGCTTGGCTGGCTGGCTGGCTGGCAGGCTGGCTGCCAGCTGGCTAGCTGACCACCAGCTGGCTGGCTAGTTACCTGACCAGCTGGCTGGCTGAACAGCTGGTTGCATGGATGGTCAGCTGGCTGGCTGGCTGTGTCTCTATCTCACAGGAACACATAAATACAATTATACAAAATGTAAATTACCAAGGATACACGTGAGAATATAAATAATAATAATAAATAATAATTATTATTATTATTGAAGGAAGGTGTAAAAGTGTCAGTCTTATCACTAATCTAATTACAGCAGTGACATTTGAAGAGGGGTGAGGGTATTCTTATCTTATTTATTAATGCTAAACTAATTACTGTTGACATTTGATGATGAGGGTACACTGCCTTTGCCTCCCTGCCTCACACCCCTGCCTCCCTCCCTCCCTGCTACCCTCCCACCCTCCCTGCCTGTCTCCCTGCCAGCCAGCCAGGGGTTAGCCTTGTCTTATCAACAAACTAATGAGAGTGATGGCATTTGACAAATGAGGGTACACAGCCTTCCCTTTATTTGTTTTCACTGTTTTATCTGCCTGTCTGTTTGTCTCTCTTTCTGTCTCTGTCTCAGAGACAGTTACTATTGAACCAACACTGCCACATCTGAGTCCTGATATATTATTTGCCAGTCTGGATTTTTTGGGCTATCCTATGTATTTATCCTATGTAATTTACACTATGTATTTATCCTAGGTTATTTACACTATGTATTTATGTGTACCTGTGTGACAGAGCCAGCTAGCTAGCCAGCCAGCTGGTCAGCCAGCTAGCCAGCCAGCCTGCCTGCCTGCCTGCCTGCCTGCCTGCCTGCCTGCCAGCCAGCCTTCCCCACCCCACTGTCTTCCCCACCTCCCCACTGTCTTCCCCACTTCCCCACTGTCTTCCTCACCCATCCCACTGCCTTCCCCACTCCCCCACTGTCTTCCCCACCCACCCCACTGTCTTCCTCACTCCCCCACTGTCTTCCCCACTGTCTTCCCCACCCACCCCACTGTCTTCCCCACACCCCCCACTGCCTTCCCTACCACTCACACTGCGGGAGTGAGGTATTCCTTACCGCATGGCTTGGTGACAAAGGTGCACTGAATTACCACTACTACAATGCAATGCGGGTGCATAGATTTTTTTCCTACAACGCACACTTACCACATAGACCCATTCTATCACATGCAGGCTTACCAGCTTTCTTCCCCTCGATTTGAAGCCGCTAGAATTTAAGCGTACTAGTATTGCACCAACCCCTGCTCGTGAAACGTACTAGTACGGCACAAACCCCGAAAGGGTTAAGGAGGTTCAGCCCACGGCTATGACAAGTACGCCTTCTAGAGAGGTAATGTGGAGGGTTTCCAGAGGACAAATCGATGGTCAAACAGGGAGGCCGAGAAACCTGACCGCTATCACGTATTCTGAGATAAGTGAAAACCGGGCCCCGTATAGGTACAATGGTAGATTGCCACGGAGGCCTAAGGAGTGGGCCTGGGCCAAGATATTATACCTCCAAATTGTGTCATAAGCCTTCTAAAGGTCAAAAAATATGGCGATAACTGAGTGGCTATTAGAAAAGGCATTACGAATATACGTACCCAAGCGCAGCACGGGTCAATGGCAGAACGGCCCTTACGAAAGCCATATTGACTAGTGGAGAGACTACTGTGCGTCTCTAAATACCACATCAAACGTCTATTAACTAGATGTTCCATCACCTTGCAAACTGCACTGGTAAGAGCGATGGGATGGTAGTGGGAGGTATCACGTCCCGTAGTACCTGGTTTACAAAAAGGGAGAACAATAGCAGACTTCCACAGTTGGGGAATAACTCCTTGCGACCATAAAAGATTAAAGAGTCGTAAGAGGACAGCAAGAGCAGACTGATGTAAATGCCATAGCATACAAATATGTATGCCGTCTGGCCCAGCTGCCGATGATCGGCAAGTGGAGAGTGTTGCCTCAAGTTCTTGAAGGGTAAAAGGCACATTATAAGATTCTTCTCTGAAAGAAGAAAAATCTAAGGGCTTTAACTCACTGGCAGACTTGGAAGAAAGGAACGAGGGGCATAGATGGAGCCCCTGAGAAATGCGGACCAGATGATTACCAATTTCAGTGGCAATGGCAAGAGGGTGTGCTATATCGACACCGGCAACCCGAATAAAGGAGCCGGGTCAGGGGAAAATTTACCACTCAATTTCCTCACTTTCTTCCAGACTGCACTCATTGAGGAAGGCGAAGTGACGTTGGAAACGTAATCCCGCCAGCAAGTGCATTTAGCGTCGCGGATGACACGTCGAGCCATTGCTCTCTTCTGCTTCTGTGGTTCTGTTATATCGGTACCTGCCCCATGCAGCGCGTTTCAAACATACTGCCCGAGCACAAGCAGGAGACCACCAAGGCACACACTTCTGGGAATGCTTGCCTGAGGTTTGGGGGATAGAATGTGAAGCTGTGAGGAAGACGGAGGACGATAAGAGATGTAAAACCTCATCAATGGATATTGCGACCCCAGAATGGGCCCCAATGTATATACATGTTTAATATGAACTTTTAATGTATATTTTCCTTTCTTATAATTTACTTGTGATATTTTGATAATATAAATCGTTAATATCTTGCTTTATATTATTATTTGAGTTACTATTGTATAGGTAGGATGTAACATTATATATTGTGCTCATGTTTGTAGAGCTGCCTTGAGTTGGCAAACTACCGATTATGACACTACGCTTGTTATACTGCCGGCGCTAGTTGCGGGAGGCAGTGCGTGATTCCACCTGAGGTGGGTGGCTGCTTCTCCTTCCTCCAGAGCACTACGCAGCTGGACATCGTTGAGTCAACACCTCGCTCGTATCTCTACTTGTTTTCTCGCCATTTAGACTTTGGGTAGAGTATGTATTTGGTGGTGAGACGAAACATACTTCTCAGGACTCTGTGTAACTCTGTTCACAGATGATAGACTAGACAGTGATTTTCGACGTTTTTCTGGGTTGTGTGTCACATTGACACTCTGAGACAACTCAGGTCTCTAGCTACAGCTCCTGACCTAATTCGATAAGGCATCTGTGCACCATCACAGTCTGGGATTGTTTATGCTGAACCTGGATTCAGTAGTAAGGGAGATTTGTGACTATTTTTGAGGATCTATTGATGGTCCCCAGTTAGGGTCGATTTTCTATCTCCTGGTTCCTGACGCTGTGTTGCTGTTGCTTGTTATATTGCTTTAATGCGAATTGGTCATTTTACTGGTCAATCAGCTGTTCTGATTGTCAGTTTGTTAGAGAAGCTAGCTTATGAGAAGTTGTTCAGTCGGACACTCATACACACTTCTATTTGCATATATCTGCATTATTGTAATTACAGTGGACCCCCGAGTATCGTAATTAATCCGTTCCAGGAGCTAGTACTTAACACGAAGTTTACGAAATTCGAACCATTATTTCCCATAAGAAATAATATAAATACAGTGGTACCCCAAAATCGCCCTTTTATGTAAGTTTATTTTTTTAAATGCTTTTGTAAGTATATTTTTGGGGGTGTAAAAGGACTAGTCTATTTTACATTATTCCTTATGGGGATAAATTCGTTTGGTAATGGCACTTGAACAGCATTCTCGAACGAAAAAATATCGTAACTCGAGGCACCACTGTTCAATTAATCCGTTCCACAAAAAAATATTCACATACTAAATTAAAAAAAATATATATATATATATATATATATTACATTTACTTACCTTTATTGAAGAGTTGCAGGCATCTGGAAGGTAGAGTTGCTGAAAGGGGCAGGGAGTTAGTGGTTGGAAGGGGAATCCCCCTCCAAAAGGACTTCAGGTAACAAGTCCCTCTCTGGGGTTACTTCCCTTCTTGGTCTTTTAATGCCACTAGGACCAGCTTGAGAGTCACCAGACCCCTGCCTGGTGAAGTAACTGTCCAGAGTCCTCTGTTTCTGGTGACCCTTCAACACTTTCCTGAAGTGCGACATGGCTCTGTCACTGAAGTGGCTGCACAGACGGCTCATTTCCGCTTGCTCAGGGTGGTGTCTTTCAACAAATGTCTGCAACTCATTCCACTTTGTACACATCTCCTTAAGCACTGAAGAGGGCACCTCCTTCTGTCTCTCACCCTCCTCCTTTGAAGCAATAACCTCAGCTGTGGTCTGTTGCTGTTCCAGATGAAGCTCTTGCAGCTCTTCAGTTGTTAGCTCTACCCTGTGGGCCTCCACCAACTCTTCCACATCCTCACCACTCACCTCCAACCCCAGGTTGTTCCCCAATGCCACAAAAGAGTCCACAACAGGCACAGGGTCGTCAGGGTCAAGGTCAGGGTCAGCCTCAAATCCATCAAAATCCCTCTGTTGGACACAACCTGGCCACAATGGTCTCCAAGCAGAGTTCAAAGTCCTGGAAGTCACTCCCTCCCAAGCCTTACCTATAAGGCGTATGCATTGCACAATGTTGAAGTGATCTTTCCAGAACTCTTTTAGGGTCAACTCAGTGTCCGAGATCACTTCAAAGCACTTTTCAAACAGTGCTTTGGTGTACAGTTTCTTGAAGTTGGAAATGACCTGCTGGTCCATGGGCTGGAGGAGAGGAGTGGTGTTAGGAGGCAAGAACTTCACTCTGATGAAATTAAACTTGTCAGACAAACACTCTTGCAAGTTGTGAGGGTGAGCAGGAGCATTGCCCAGTATCAGGAGGCACTTGAGTGGCAATTTCTTTTCCAAGAGGTATTTCTTCACAGTAGGGCCAAACACTCCAGTCACCCATTCCTTGAAAATCTCCGTAGTGACACATGCCTTGGTGTTAGCCTTCCAATGCACACACAAATTATTCTTGTCAACACTGTGATTCTTGAAGGGTCTGGGATTTTCATAGTGATACACCAGTAAAGGCTTCACTTTAAAATCCCCACTAGCATTAGAACAAAACATGAGAGTTAGCCTGTCTTTCATAGGCTTGTGTCCTGGCTGTGCCTTTTCCTCCTGAGTAATGTAGGTCCTGTTGGGCATTTTCTTCCAAAACAGGCCTGTTTCATCACAGTTAAACACTTGTTGTGGGAGGAATTGTTCAGCCTCTACGAACCCCTGGAATTCATGCACAAATTTTTCAGCTGCACGTTTGTCTGAGCTGGCTGCCTCACCATGCCTCACAACACTGTGTATGCCACTACGTTTCTTAAACCTGTCAAACCAGCCTTTGCTGGCTTTAAAATCACTTGCCTCACCACTGGTTGCAGGCATTGTCTTGACAAGATCTGCGTGCAACTTCCTTGCCTTTTCACAAATTATCGCCATGGAAACACTATCACCCGCTCTCTGTTTTTCATGGATCAACAACAACAACAACTTCTCAACCTCATCCACTGTTTTCGATCTATTTTTCGTTAACATATCAACCCCTTTTGCAACATTAGCTTCTTTGATCTCATTTCTCTTTGCCAGGATAGAGTCGATAGTAGAAGGGGTTTTGTTGTACATCCTGGCAAGATCACTCAGACGTACGCCACTCTCATATTTTTCTATAATCTCTTTCTTCAGTTCGATGGTGTTCCTCACTTTCTTTACCACAGGGGTGCCACTATGAAGCTTCTTTGGACCCATGGTGACTTATTTCACAGTGACAATCACTAAAGCACCAAAAAAAAACACCAAATGTAGTGTGAATGTTTGAAAGAGCGCGCTAGGTAATGTTCTCTCAATGGTAAACAACGCTTCACTGGCGGCGTCCTGCATCCTGCGCAGGCACGGAGCAGGTGGACAGGTCTAATATGTTACGAAACACGAGCGGTTTTACGATTCTCGAAGTCATAAAAAGGTTACGAAACACGATGTTTACGAAGTAAGAACTTTACGAAACTCGGGGGTCTACTGTACTGACATTGTACATGATGGTACTTCATAGTCATTTGGATATACAATGGTCCCTTGGTTTTCGTGTATCTCTGTTTTCGTGTATTTCAGTTTTCGTGTAGTTTTTTTCGTGGAAAATTGCCCTCTGTTTTCGTGTGTTCCCTCCGTTTTCGTGCTCGGTCCGGAACCTGTCCACCAGTGCCGTGCACATACAAAGGCCGTAGGCCACCACCCACGCACCTCCCACGCACATTGCCACGCAGTCTAGCATTGTTTACGCTTGAGTGAACATAACCCCAGGAGTTTATACAAAATATTTATTAAGAATTCACTGTTTTTGGGCCTTGATTATTGTGTGTGACTACTAAATAAGCTACCATGGGCCCAAAGAAAGCTCCTAGTGCCACTTCTTTGGTAAAGAAAGTGAGGAACACCGTAGAACTGAAGAAAGAAATAATAGAAAAATATGATAGTGGTGTATGTATTGCCGAGCTCGCCAGGATATCAAGAAAGCCCCAACAACCATCGGTTCCATTGTGTATAAGAGAAAAGCAATCACTGAAGCTAATGTTGCGAAAGGTGAATACAATAACCAAACAGAGATCACAAACAATAGAAAATATGGAGAAATTGTTGTTGCTGTGGATAAACCAAAAACTGCTAGCGGGTGATAGTATTGTGCAATCCATCATACGTGAAAAAGCAAGGCAGTTGCATGCCGAGCTTGTCAAGAAAATGCCTGGAATCAGTGATGTTGATGTTGATGAAATTTTAAAGGGCCCGCAACGCTGGTTCGAAAAATTTAAGAGGCGAACTGGCATACACAGTGTTGTAAGGCATGGTGAGGTGCCAGTTCAGATAAAGATGGGGCTGAAAATTTGTGCGCACTTTAAAAAATATGTAAAGGCTGAAAATTTCAAACCCCAACAAGTGTATAATTGTGACGAAACAGGCCTCTTTTGGAAGAAAATGCCAAGGAGGACCTACATCACGCAGGAGGAAAAGGCAATGCGAGGACACAAGCCTATGAAAGACAGGCTAACTCTAATGTTGTGTGGTAACGCTAGTGGGGATTTCAAAGTGAAGCCTTTACTCGTGTAACACTCTGAAAATCCCAGAGTGTTCAGGGACTACAGTGTTGACAAGAGTAAATTGTGTGTGTTTTGGAAGTCTAATGCTAAGGCATGGGTCACTAGGGAAATTTTTCTGGAATGGTTTAATCAAGTGTTTGGCCTCAGTGTGAAGAAATATTTATTGGAGAATAAATTGCCACTTAAGTGCTTCCTGGTAATGGACAATGTTCCTGGTCATCCTCAAGACTTGGACGACCAAATGTCTAAGGATTTCAGATTTGTAAAAGTGAAGTTCTTGCCTCCTAACACCACTCCTCTCCTCCAGCCCATGGACCAGCAGGTCATTTCAAACTTCAAAAACTGTACACCAAAGCAATGTTTCAAAGGTGTTTTGATGTGACCAATGACACTAAATTGACCCTAAAAGAGTTCTGGAAGGGTCACTTCGATATCTTACATTGCATAGGCCTTATAGATAAAGCTTGGCAGGGAGTGACCTCAAGGACGATGAACTCTGCTTGGAGAAAGTTGTGGCCAGATTGTGTCCCAGATAGGGATTTTGAAGGGTTTGAAGCTAACCCTGAGGAGCCTATGGAAGTTGTGGAAAATATTGTGGAATTGGGGACTTCCATGGGGTTGGATGTGAATGGAGAGGATGTGGAAGAGTTGGTGGAGGACCACAATGAAGATCTAACCACTGAAGAGCTGCAAGAGCTTGAGCTGCAACAACAACAAAACAGATCTGAGGAAATTGTTTCAGTGGAGGAAGAGAGATGTAAGGTGCCTTCTTCAGAGATTAAGGAAATTTGTGCAATGTGGATTAGGGTGCAATCATTTGTGGAGGAACATCACCCTGACAAAGATGTTGGAATCCGTCTCATCAACATGTTCAATGACAATCTGTTTTCCCATTTTAGGGACATTTTAAAGAGACGCCAGACACAGAGCTCTCTGGAGAGATATTTAGTGCCACAGGTGTGCAGTGACTCTCAAGCTGGTCCTAGTGGTATTAAAAGACAAAGAAGGGAAGTGACCCCAGATGAGGACTTGGTACCTAGAGTCCTTATGGAGGGGGACTCTACCCTCTCCCCTCCTATCTCTCTTCCATCCAGCAACATCAGTCTTCAGTAAGGATAAGTGCCACATTCATTTCATTCATTTGTGCATGTAAATCTATCTTCAAGGCCCCCCAAATTTTTTTTTTCCAAACTTCTGAGTTTCTGGAACGGATTAATTGAATTTCCATTATTTCTTATAGGGAAAATGGTTTCAGTTTTCGTGTGTTTCAGTTTTAGTGCCTCCCTCTGGAACGGATTAAACACGAAAACCGAGGGACCACTGTATGTGCCCTCAGCACAGCCTTATTATATATGAGAGCAGTGTAGGAGCTAACCTCCTAATTAACCTCCTAATTCATAACTTAATGAACATCCTGATCATATGTACATTTATTTACTTTGAATCCCTAGACACTAACTTTGTTAATAAACATATTAAATTTTATGCTTTGGTTAGTACCCTATCAGTTGTAATCCTCATGAAGACTATTGAAAATGTTAGATAACTGGACCAGGATACTGACTTTGTTGCAAAAGCCCAATAACAGGCTGGTTGCTAGAAGGGCTATCCTTTCTAGTGTTCACTGGAGATGTCTATTACTAATAGATATCATGTCATTTTGTAACAATGGAGGACAAGGAAGGAGCCTCATGAAAGGCAGTATGATGTGTGTAAAGGTCCCATTTCGTCCGGTCAAATTGCCAGCGTGGGTTACTAGAAGGTGGAGAATACGAAGGGGACATGAGGACGATTGGAAAATGATCGCTGTCATGTAAGTCCAGGAGGACAGACCAGGTGAAGTCAAGGACAGTTGAGGAAGGGCAGATGGAGAGATCTATGCAAGAGAAAGAATGAGTTCAAGGATCAAAATGGGTGGGAGTACCCATATTTAAAACATGGAGGGGGAGAGAAGCAAGAAATGCCTCTAACTGAATGCCACGGGAGTCACAGTGCGACCCCTCCCCCAAAGAAAATGGTGTGCATTAAAATCGCCAAGTAACAGAATGGGTGGCAGCAAGGAAGAAACCAGAAAATCAACATCTGGGATAGACAGAGCATGAGAGGGGGAGAGATATAAAGAACATAGTGTATACCACTTATTCAAGTGGATACGGGCTGCGGTGTAATGTAGAGAAGAATGAACATAGAGCTGACGGTATGGAATACCACTGCGTATAAGAAGAGCACTTTCGTTAAAAGTTCCATTGGAAAAAGGATACGATGAATATAACAAATCATAGCCCGAAAAGGGACGGATAACAGTGGATTGTAATTTAGGTTCTTGCAAACAGACCCCAACAGGGAAAACTGGGAGAGCAACACCTGAAGCTCACCCCGGTTACCCCTGACGCCTCGGATATTCCACTCCAAATAAGCCATGACTTATTATGGGAGGAGGGTTCAGGACTTATACATTTCCATTATTTTTCGTCCGATTCTTTTTATTTTTGGCACATGTTTAGAAGCATTTATGTAACATGCAATGACAGAGTTTCAATAAGATCGGCCAACAAACAACTGAGAGAAAAAAAAAATTACTTATTTTGACATATGGCAGCATTTACTTCCGGTCTGGCGTTACTAGCGGTGCTGCGGACACTTCCCACTCGTAGAATACATCTAACCCCAAAATATTATAGAATGTATGAATGCCTGATAGCTTGTCTTCATACAGAAAAAAAATACATTTGGTTCGCTTTTGACACTCGCTAAAATATCTGCCTTTTTACCCCCCCACAAAATAAAAAATATTTGAGATATTCCAAATTTTCTTCTTTAATATAATCAAACACACTTTGTTTTATATTCCCTGTGAAAATCATTACAATCTAATCAATAATAATGCAGGGAATGTAAGCAATAGGTAAAAATCTTACTTTCGAGATAATCGCGGAAAAGCGCGCACGCCTCATTTACGTCAAAATATAAACGAAAATCTCCCTGTTTTGGGCTTATTCTACGCCTTGTATGTGATTTCTTATTGTTTCCCATGTTAAAATGCCGTTTTCTTTGAGTACGCCAGCGAGGCAATAGAGAAAACCGTATATTTATAAGCAGGAAGACTGCTAGATCAAGGTCTCCGATGACTGCACTCTCCTGTATATGACACTTATTATTATTTTGGCCGTCTTTATTATGGTTTTATCTTATATATCTTATGTCTAATACTATTATTGAATAAATGTTATAAGCAGATAAAGTGTATTAGTAATAATAACGTCAGTATAAAGACATTTGTTGGGAGTATCAAACCGCTGATTATGCAACTATTCAAATTCTTTATTTCATGTAATAGAAGGTGGGGGGTACTTATAGATATACATTAAAGTTGATATTACAAGATGGCCAATAATATGCCTAGGTATGCCTAGGCTTTTCAGGCAGTCTTATGATAGGTCTTACTCAATAGCTATACAATGAATATACAGATTGTAAGGTTAGGTTAGGTTAGGTTTACAAAATTTAGGTACTGGAATTTAAACATTGAGAATTTACCAATTAGTATAAGAAGTTAGCAATTAGTTTATATATTAATGATAAAGGTGATATATTGGCATAATATAGTTTCTATATTGGAGTGTCTTAGGCAAACTTATGACTAGCTTAAGTATTATGAAGCAATAGTTGTATTAGAATTTTGGTTAGAACTGTGCAAATTAAGGGGAATCACAGTTATCAATAAGTGTATTTTGCTGTGGTTAGTAATGTGCAAATTAAGGAGAATCACAGATATCAATAAGTGTATTTTGCTGTGGATATGTGCAAGATAAAGTAGTTTTCGTATGGTTAATTACCAGTTGGGTGCATAAGTGAGATAAGATGTTTTTTAATGGTGCTTTTGAAAATGGAGGTTGTGTCTGCAGTTCTAGAGTTTTCAGGCAGGGAGTTCCAGATTTTAGGCCCTTTTATGCGCATTGAATTTTTGTATAGATTTAGTCGGACACGGGGAATGTCAAAGAGATGTTTATGTCTGGTATTATGTCTATGGGTCCTGTCACAACTGTCAAGAAAGTGTTTTAGCTCAGGGTTAAAGTTGGAATTAATGGTTCTATAAATGTAGATAGCAGAGTAGTAAGTATGGATGTTCTGGACAGTGAGTAGGTTTAGGTCTTTGAAGAGTGGGGGGTGTGCTGCCTAGCGTTGGATTGTGTGATAATTCTTACTGCGGCTTTTTGTTGGGTTATTATTGGCTTTAGGTGGGTAATTGCTGTTGATCCCCATGCACAAATGGCATATGTGAGGTAGGGATAGATGAGTGAGTAGTATAGTGTGAGTAGGGCTGATTGTGGTACATAATACCGTATCTTAGAGAGGATCCCCACAGTTTTGAATACTTTCTTTGTTATGTGTTGGATATGGGTGCTGAATTTCAGGCTGCTGTCAAGGTGAAGGCCCAGGAACTTGCCCTCGTTATGTCTAGCAATAGGTGTAGAGTTGATCTTAATGTTTAATTGTGGATCATCTGTTCTGTTGCCAAACATAATATAGAAGGTCTTATCAGTGTTGAGTGTAAGTTTATTGGCTGTCATCCATGTTGATATTTTTATTAATTCGTCGTTAACAATGGTATTAAGCGTGGCAAGGTTAGTGTAGGAGATGACATAAGTTGTGTCGTCAGCAAAGAGTATTGGTTTCAGGTGTTGTGATACATTGGGAAGATCATTGATGTATAAGAGGAAGAGCAGGGGACCAAGGACACTTCCCTGCGGTACGCCGGTGTCTAGTGGTAGTGTCGTGGAGGATGTGTCTTTAATAGTGACATACTGGTACCTATTAGTGAGGTAGGATTTGAGGTATGCTAGTGCATAACCTCTTATTCCATAGTGGTCAAGTTTGTGGAGTAGGATGCCGTGGTTTACTGTGTCAAAAGCTTTCCTTAAGTCAATAAAAAGTCCTAGTGGATATTCCTTATTTTCAAGTGCTGTGTAAAGCAGGTCTATCATTTTACTATTGCATCGTTAGTGCTTTTATTTTCCTGAAGCCAAATTGGCAGGGGTTGAGTATGCTTTGTGTCGTTATAAACGAGTATAATCTCTTGTGCACAAGTTTCTCGAATATTTTGGATAGCAATGGTAGATTTGATATAGGCCTATAGTTATTTACGTCTGTAGGGTCACCACCTTTGTGTATTGGTGTAACCCTTGCTGTTTTGAGTAGTGTTGGGAAGGTGCTAGTTTCTAATGATTTGTTAAAAAGTAAAGAAATAGGATATGAAAGGACATGAGCAGCTCGTTTGTATATTAAGGGTGGAACTTGAGACAGATGTCCTGATTTATTTTTAAGTGACTTGATTATTATGGAGACTTCAGTGGGTTCTGTAGGTGCAAGATATAAGGAGGATGGGAAATTCCCATCTAGGTAATCACTTGCTCGGGCATTGGTATCTGGAATTTTACTGGCAAGATTTGATCCTATAGTTGAGAAGAAGTCATTTATCTTGTTTACTGTATCAATAGGCTGTAGTGGTGTTTCGTTTGGTTTAGTTAGGACAATATCCCTATTTTTTTCAGTTTGTGGGTGCCCATAATCTGTGAGAGTGTTTTCCAGGTCTTTTTTTATCTCCTCTTGTTTCAGTGAATCTGCTGGAGTAGTACAATTGTTTGGCTTTTTTATTAGTTTGGTGAGAACTGATGAATAGCATTTAACAAACTCCTTATGTATGAATCCCCGTCAACTATCGTCCTTGGCTGCCTCTTGACTCCTCCCACCTCTGATATAAGCCAATAAGCTGCTCCAACACTGTATTATGATGTTGAGTGGTAAATTTAGTATATTGGAAAGAAATATATAAGAAAATTAAAAAAAAAAAAAAAAAAAAAAAAAAATTATTGGGGTCACCCAAAATTTTTTCCTTGGGGGTAAGATAATTTTGTTTCAAATAGCTTAATTTGCTTTTTTCAAACGTTGTATTAAAAAGGGGTTTTCACCAAAAAAGTTGCAAGATTCTTAAACTATTTTTCAGTCAACAAAATTCTTTTCCATATTTTTTTAATTATTTTTGTGCCGCCCGGGTTTTTTGTAACCTCCTCCCTTTTGAAGAAAAGATACAAGTCGAAGTTATAGGTATCATGGACTAGGGTTAGAAAAGTCCATGTGTGGAAGCAAACGGAAGATCAAATAATCAAAAAACGAGTGGGGTGCTTTTGGGAAGGGGGGGTGTAGGCGGAGAAAAAGAGGAGGAGGAACCGGAGGTGGAGCGGTTCCATCAAGGGTTTAGTTTTGTAATATATTCTGCGATAGCCTCCCGTGTTTCGGGAAAACAAAGATGCAGGGGAAAGTGGGGCTACATTAGAAACGAAAGGAGAGCGAGAAACCCTCGGGGGGACTAGCGACTGT
>WNWK01025152.1:0-28856 GCA_009830355.1 Cherax destructor
TTGAAGACAGCCAGGGGTCTATTGGTAATCCCCTTATGTATGCTGGGAGGCAGTTGAACAGTCTTGGGCCCCTGACACTTATTGTGTTGTCTCTCGACGTGCTAGTGGCACCCCTGCTTTTCATTAGGGGATGTTACATCGTCTGCCGAGTCTTTGCTTTCGTTGGGAGTGACACTGGTGTGCAAGTTTGGTACTAATCCCTCTAGGATTTTCCAAGTGTATATAATAATGTATCTCTCCCGCCTGCGTTCCAGGGAGTACAGGTTTAGGAACTTCAAGTGTTCCCAGTAATTAAGGTGGTTTATTGCAGTTATGCGTGCCGTGAAGGTTCTCTGCACATTTTCTATGTCAGCAATTTCACCTGCCTTGAAAGGTGCAGTTAGTGTGCAGCAATATTCAAGCCTAGATAGAACAAGCGACCTGAAAAGTGTCAACATGGGCTTGACCTCCCTGGTTTTAAAGGTTCTCATTATCCATCCTCTCATTTTTCTGGCACATGCAATTGCTACAGTGTTATGGTCATTGAAGGTGAGATCCTCTGTCATGATCACTCCCAGGTCTTTGACAAAATTTTTCGCTCTATTGTGTGGTTGGAATTTGTTATATACTCCGATGAGGTTTTAATTTCCTCACGTTTTCCATATCGGAGTAATTTAAATTTCTCATCATTGAACTTCATATTGTTTTCTGCAGCCCATTTAAAGATTTGGTTGATGTCTGCTTGGAGTCTTGCAGTGTCTTCAATGGTGGACACTGTCATACAGATTCGGGTGTCATCTGCAAAGGAAGACACGGCACTGTGGTTTATATCCCTGTCTATGTTCGATATGAGGATGAGGAACAGGATGGGAGCGAGTACTGTGCCTTGTGGAACAGAGCTTTCACAGTAGCCGCCTCAGACTTTACTCTGTTGACTACTACTCTTTGTGTTCTACTTGTTAGGAAATTATAGATCCATCTACCAACTTTTCCTGTTATTCCTTTATCACGCATTTTGTGTGCTATCACAGCATGGTCACACTTATCAAAGGCTTTTGCAAAGTCTGTGTATATAACATCTGCATTATGTTTGTCCTCTAGAGCATCCAGGACCTTGTCGTAGTGGTCCAGTAGTTGGGACAGACAGGAGCGACCTGTTCTAAACCCATGCGGCCCTGGGTTGTGTAATTGATGGTTATCTAGATGAGTGGCGATCTTGCTTCTTAGAACCCTTTCAAAGATTTTTATGATATGGGACGTTAGCGCTTATTGGTCTGTAGTTCTTTGCCATTGCTTTACTGCCGCCTTTGTGGAGTGGGGCTATGTCTGTTGTTTTTAGTAACTTTTTAGTAACTGTGTCCATGCTCCCTCTCCATAGGATGTTAAAAGCACGTGATAGGGGCTTCTTGCAGTTCTTGATGAACACTGAGTTCCATGAGTCGGGGCCTGGAGCGGAGTGCATGGGCATGTCATTTATTGCCTTTTCAAAGTCATGTGGCGTCAGGGTAATGTCAGATAGGCATGCGTCGACCAGGTTCTGTGGCACTCTCATAAAAAATTCGTTTAGGTCTTCAACTTTTAGTCTGGTTAGCGGCTCACTAAAAACTGAGTCATACTGGGACTTTAGTAACTCACTCATTTCCTTGCTGTCATCTGTGTAAGACCCATCTCGTTTTAGTAGGGGCCCAATACTGGATGTTGTTCTCGACTTTGTTTTGGCATAAAAAAAGAAATACTTTGGGTTTCTTTCAATTTCATTTATTACTTTTAGTTCTTCCCGCGTTTCTTGATTCCTGTAAGATTCCTTTAGTTTTAATTCGATGTTTGCTATTTCTCTGACCAGTGCCTCCCTACGTATTTCAGATATATTGGCCTCTTGTAGCCGCTCTGTTATTCTTTGCCTTCGCCTGTATAGGGAGCGTCTCTCTCTTTCTAGTTTACATCTTTTCCTCCTTTTCCTTAAGGGAATTTGCCTTGAGCAAACCTCAAGTGCCACAGAGTTAATTTGTTCTAGACATAGGTTAGGATCCGTGATGCTTAGGCTATCTTCCCAGTTTATATCATTTAGGATTTGGTTTACTTGGTCCCACCTTATGTTTTTGTTATTGAAGTTGAAATTGAGAAGGCTCCCTCGAGACTGATCACATTTTGTCGATCTGGGGCCCCTCACGCATGTCTGGACCTCTATTATGTTGTGATCTGAGTATATCGTTTTTGATATGATGACATTTCGTATCAGATCATCATTGTTAGTGAAGATGAGGTCCAGTGTATTCTCCAATCTTGTAGGCTCTATTATTTGCTGGTTTAAGGTGAATTTGGTGCAGAGATTTAAAAGCTCGTGTGTGTGCGAGTTTTCATCTGAGCTGCCTCCTGGTGTTATCTCTGCTACCACATTATTTGCAATATTCCTCCATTTTAGGTGCCTTAGGTTGAAGTCCCCAGGAGCAAGATGTTGGGGCAGGGGCTGGAAGGTTTTCCAGACATTGGTCAATTTTCAGAAGCTGTTCCTGGAATTGTTGGGACGTTGCATCCGGAGGCTTGTATACAACCACGATGACCAGGTTTTGATTCTCGATCTTTACTGCTAAAACTTCAACTACTGTGTATTATTCAACTACATCATTTGAGGCATTTAGTAGTTCTGAGCATATAAGTGACTCTGTGATATACAGGCTAACCCACCCTTTGCCTGTTCACTCTGTTACATCTGTATAGGCTGTAGCCCGGGATCCATATTTCATTGTCCAAGTGATCCTTTATGTGGGTCTCTGTGAAAGCCGCAAACATTGCATTTGACTCTGTAAGCAGTCCACGAATGTAAGGTATCTTGTTGTTTGTTGCTGGCTTTAGACCCTGTATATTTGCAAAGATGAATGTCGTTGGATTGGTGGTATTGGTGGTATGGGAGGGTTTTTTTTTCCTGGCACTAATATCTGTTGTTCTGGAGTGGAGGCCATTGACTGTGGTTCCACTCCAGAAATGATTGCAGTTGGTGTACGATTTCTGTCATTTCCTGCCAGCTTTTTCCTTCCTTGCGCTAAAAACCTCTCTTCCTGGAGTGGCTTTGGCTACCCATGGTCTGGATGTTCTTTGTCGTCTTGTAACCTTTACGTGGTGTGCCTGGCAATATAGGTTATAGCACTGTCTTTCCTGAACTGATGAGTGACACATTTCAGGGTGGAAAAGCTTACAGGACGGAGGTTGCATTTTCCTGTTGTCATATTAGCCAAACAGCACACTCTCTCACAAATTATTTACGTTGATGGTTCTGTTCACCAATCCACTGGTGCAGCTGGTAGTGCTGCTGTTGTCATACAGAGTGATGGCTCTCTTAAAGAAATTGGAGCACGCATCAATAACTGGGCCTCTACCCTTCAGACAGAACTGTTTGCCATACTTCTTGCACTCAAATGCGTCCATGTATCTAAGGTTAACTCTCTAATTGTAACTGATTCTCTGTCATCCATAAATGCTCTCAACTCATCAAGTATAACTTGTAGCATGCTTATGTCAGAAGCCAGGCACAGGCATGGTAGGATTCTGGATAGTAGAGTCAGAGTGCACATGCTGTGGATTCCATCTCACATTGGTCTTCAGATGCATGATAGAACTGATAAATTGGCTAAGTTTTATGCTTTCAAAGAGGGAGTAGATTACAATCTTGGCTTGTCAGTTAGCAGTTTGAGAACAATAATACGAAAAGAACTTCAACTGAATTTTATTGACTTAAGACTCAGGGAGATTGACACCAGTCAGTCCATCTATCATCATTCTATCATGCAGGAGGAGCCACATGTCTATGGTGCATCCAACAAAATAAGCAGACTCTTGGATGTCACTACCGCCCGCCTCCGGCTGGGTTACAAGTATCTTTGGCAGGTTAAATCACCACCACCAGATGTAGACCAAACAAAATGTAAACTTTGTCAGTTGGATTATTGTCACACCCTGCGTCATTATGTACTGGAGTGCGATAAAATTAATGAATTCAGAGACAACTCACTCAGAAATGTTCAAGATATGTCAAAGTATTTTATCCACAGTGGTATATTTCAGACCATTCTGGAAAAATACCCTGACTTTGCTCCCTGTAAATAAAGCATTGCCACGTGTGTGTGTATGTATATATGTGTGTATGTGTATGTGTGTATGTATATACATGTATGTGTGTGTGTATATGTATGTGTATATGTATATGTGTGTGTGTGTGACCCAACAATTAAAATTTGCACCAATAACTCATTACAGTTGTGGCTGGGTGTAGACTAATAGATTGCTCATTGCTTTATAATTTGTTCATGAGTGCAACCATGTACAGACGTAAGTAAATTTACTTACATGATTCATTACCTTGTAACTAGTGAATTCATTACCATTGTACCTTGTTCAGCTATCAAAACTTTGGGGCCCAGTCTCTGGACCCTATATATACCTCTGTAATCTGCAAATACCTTTGTAACTTGTCATGATTGTGACCATCTGAGTTCATTACCTTTGTAACTTGCTCAGCTATCAAACTTTGAGGTCCAGTCCCTGGACCCATTATGTACCTCTGTAATCTTTTGACTACCGCCCACAGGATGGGTATGGGGTGCATAATAAAGATATCAAACTAAACAAACATATGGGCACGGCATTTTCTGGGGTGGTCAAAGTTGCATGTCCCATCTGTTTTCCAAGAAATTCCATGCCTGCAGATACCAAATGCATAATATTTGCATAGGCCTGGTTTGTGTTTGCTTTGTTTTTTTTGTGACTGTGTTCCCTAACGTATTCCCTATTGGTACGTGTTTTCCTGTCTCATTTCTATCTTCAGCACTAGTGCTAACATCCCCTTTTGTTTCATCTCCAACATTAGCACCTCCACTAGAACCGCATCCATTTCCTAGAAGGGCCACATGCGGCCTGAGGGCCGCAGGTTGGGGACAGTCTGGTGACGGGGGTATAAGGGTTGGGGACAGTCTGGTGACGGGGGTATAAGGGTTGGGGACAGTCTGTTGATGGGGGTATAAGGGTTGGGGACAGTCTGGTGACAGGGGTATAAGGGTTGGAGACAGTCTGGTGACAGGGGTATAAGGGTTGGGGACAGTCTGGTGATGGGGGTATAAGGGTTGGGTACAGTCTGGTGATGGGGTATATGGGATATATTGAACAATCCACTGTGGATCTGTGATAGTAAACAATGTTAAGAACACCTGTGTATATATGTATTGCTTCAGCTATCAACTAAATGCTGTAGCCGTTCAAGCATACTCAAAACGTTTTTATGGAAAACATACCTGGAGTATTCCTGGAGGGAACAACGCCCCCGAGGCCTGGTCTGTGACCAGTCCTCGCGGTGGATCAACCAGGCTGTTACTGCTGGCCGCACGTAAACCAGTGTTCAAACTACAGCCCGGTAATACTACAGAATTAAAAAAATAAAATGACCAAATTGGCTCCTCAAAATCCTAATAACAATCCCAACTTTCCTTGGAAGTACGATACACCAGTGTTGAAGGTGTGAAGCCGAGCAGAAGAGGCTTTCTCAAGTTATCAAACTGAAACCTCAACATGGAATGTTTCTGTACCACTGACTGAAGAACTAAATGTATTTTGGTGACTGTGTGATCGAGGAAAGGTGTCCTGTATATCATAAGCTCAGCCTCCTCTACCTTAGTGCATGTTCAATAGTGCAGGATGGTTATACAATTCTAAAGTAGTGAATTATAAAATATGTAGGTGAGAGTTTTTGTATGTGTGTGTGTATATATTCACGCATGTATGTTTGTGTATGTATATGTATTACTGTTTGTATGTATGCATCTGTAACAATGCATATGCATTCGTGTGCACATGTTTACGTGTGTATATGTATATGTGTACATGAGTATGAGTAGATATGTATGTTTGGGTATGTATATTCATGAGTATGTATTTATGCATACGTATGCACATGCATCTCATGCACATGTATACATGTGAATTTATAGACTAAATATATATGTGGCTGAGTCCCATTAACTTGAAAAAGTATACATTTGTTATTTTTTTTAGATTTCTTCTCCTGTTTATATGACAGAAACTAATAGACAGATCGCAATGAAACTTATAACGGTTATTTTAGCCTTCAGCCAAGTATTTTTATATTGATTAAATGAGCCAATTAGAGGGTGCAAGTCCTACTGAAATGCTAAATCTTTCTGTAGGTAGTACATAGTGATATTAAAAGTTTGAACTCGATAAGAAGAAGCATTCTTGAGTTATCAAGGTATACAACGATTCAGAGGTATACAACGATTCAGAGGTATACAATGATTCAGAGGTATACAACGATTCAGAGGTATACAACGATTCAGAGGTATACAATGATTCAGAGGTATACAATGATTCAGAGGTATACAACGAATTAGAGGTATACAACGATTCAGAGGTATACAATGATTCAGAGGTATACAATGATTCAGAGGTATACAACGATTCAGAGGTATACAATGATTCAGAGGTATACAACGATTCAGAGGTATACAATGATTCAGAGGTATACAATGATTCAGAAGTATACAACGATTCAGAGGTATACAATGATTCAGAGGTATACAACGATTCAGAGGTATACAATGATTCAGAGGTATACAATGATTCAGAGGTATACAACGATTCAGAGGTATACAACGATTCAGAGGAATACAATGATTCAGAGGTATACAACGATTCAGAGGTATACAACGATTCAGAGGTATACAATGATTCAGAGGTATACAATGATTACGAGGTATACGCCAGCGACGAACAAGATACCTTACATTCGTGGACTGCTTACAGAGTCAAATGCAATGTTTGCGGCTTTCACAGAGACCCACATAAAGGATCACTTGGACAATGAAATATGGATCCCGGGCTACAACGTATACAGATGTGACAGAGTGAACAGGCAAAAGGGGGGATTGGCCTGTATATCACAGAGTCACTTATATCCTCAGAACTACTAAATGCCTCAAATAATGTAGTTGAAGTATTAGCAATAAAGATCGGGAACCAAAACCTGGTCATCGTGGTTGTATACAAGCCTCCGGATGCAACGTCCCAACAATTCCAGGAACAGCTTCTGAAAATTGACCACTGTCTGGAAAACCTTCCAGCCCCTGCCCCCAACATCTTGCTCCTGGGGGATTTCAACCTAAGGCACCTAAAATGGTGGAATATTGCAAACAATGTGGTAGCAGAGATAACACCAGGAGGCAGCTCAGATGAAAACTCGCACACACACGAGCTTTTAAATCTCTGCACCAAATTCACCTTAAACCAGCAAATAATAAAGCCTACAAGAGTGGAGAATACGCTGGACCTCATCTTCACTAACAATGATGATCTGATACGAAATGTCATCATATCAAAAACGATATACTCAAATCACAACATAATAGAGGTCCAGACATGCATGAGGGGGGCGCCAGACCGACAAAATGTAATCAGTCGCGAGGGAGCCTTCTCCAATTTCAACTTCAATAACAAAAACATAAGGTGGGACCAAGTAAACAAAGTCCTAAATGATATAAACTAGGAAGATAGCCTAAGCATCACGGATCCTAACCTATGTCTAGAACAAATTAACTCTGTGGCACTTGAGGTTTGCTCAAGGCAAATTCCCTTAAGGAAAAGGAGGAGAAGATGTAAACTAGAAAGAGAGAGGCGCTCCCTATACAGGCGAAGGCAAAGAATAACAGAGCGGTTACAAGAGGCCAATATATCTGAAATACGTAGGGAGGCACTGGTCAGAGAAATAGCAAACATCGAATTAAAACTAAAGGAATCTTACAGGAATCAAGAAACGCGGGAAGAACTAAAAGCCATAAATGAAATTGAAAGAAACCCAAAGTATTTCTTTTCTTATGCCAAAACAAAGTCGAGAACAACATCCAGTATTGGGCCCCTACTTAAACGAGATGGGTCCTACACAGATGACAGCAAGGAAATGAGTGAGTTACTAAAGTCCCAGTATGACTCAGTTTTTAGCGAGCCGCTAACCAGACTGAAAGTTGAAGACCTAAACGATTTTTTTATGAGAGTGCCACAGAACCTGGTAGACGCAAGCCTATCTGACATTACCCTGACGCCACATGACTTCGAAAAGGCGATAAGTGACATGTCCATGCACTCTGTCCCAGGCCCAGACTCATGGAACTCCGTGTTCATCAAGAACTGCAAGAAGCCCCTATCACGTGCTTTTAACATCCTATGGAGAGGGTCGTCCCGCAGTTACTAAAAACAACAGACATAGCCCCACTCCACAAAGGTGGCAGTAAAGCAATAGCAAAGAACTACAGACCAATAGCGCTAACGTCCCATATAAAAATCTTTGAAAGGGTTCTAAGAAGCAAGATCGCCACTCATCTAGATAACCATCAATTACACAACCCAGGGCAGCACGGGTTTAGAGCAGGTCGCTCCTGTCTGTCCCAACTACTGGACCACTACGACAAGGTCCTGGATGATCTAGAAGACAAACATAATACAGATGTTATATACACAGACTTTGTAAAAGCCTTTGATAAGTGTGACCATGGTGTGATAGCACACAAAATGCGGGATAAAGGAATAACAGGAAAAGTTGGTAGATGGATCTATAATTTCCTAACAAGTAGAACACAAAGAGTAGTAGTCAACAGAGTAAAGTCTGAGGCGGCTGCAGTGAAAAGCTCTGTTCCACAAGGCACAGTACTTGCTCCCATCCTGTTCCTCATCCTTATATCGGACATAGACAGGGATATAAGCCACAGTGCCGTGTCTTCCTTTGCAGATGACACCCGAATCTGTATGACAGTGTCCACCGTTGAAGACCTGCAAGACTCCAAGCAGACATAAACCAAATCTATAAATGGGCTGCAGAAAACAATATGAAGTTCAATGATGAGAAATTTCAATTACTCAGATATGGAAAACGTGAGGAAATTAATATCTCATCGGAGTATAAAACAAATTCCAACCACACAATAGAGCGAAAAACTTATGTCAAAGACCTGGGAGTGATCATGACAGAGGATCTCACCTTCAAGGACAATAACACTGTAGCAATCGCATTTGCCAGAAAAATGACAGGATGGATAATGAGAACCTTCAAAACCAGGGATGCCAAGCCCATGTTGAGACTTTTCAGGTCGCTTGTTCTATCTAGGCTGGAATATTGCTGCACACTAACTGCACCTTTCAAGGCAGGTGAAATTGCTGACCTAGAAAATGTGCAGAGAACCATTACGGCACGCATAACTGCGATAAACCACCTCAGTTACTGGGAACGTTTGAAGTTCCTAAACCTGTACTCCCTGGAACGCAGGCGGGATAGATACATTATTATATACACTTGGAAAATCCTAGAGGGATTAGTACCAAGCTTGCACACGAGTGTAACTCCCTACGAAAGCAAAAGACTCGGCAGACGATGTAACATCCCCCCAATGAAAAGCAGGGGTGCCACTAGCACGTTGAAAGACAACACAATAAGTGTCAGGGGCCCAAGACTGTTCAACTGCCTCCCAGCATACATCAGGGGGATTACCAACAAACCCCTGGCTGTCTTCAAGCAGGCACTGGACAGGCACCTAAAGTCGGTACCTGACCAGCCAGGCTGTGGTTCGTACCTTGGACTGCGTGCGGCGAGCAGTAACAGCCTGGTTGATCAGGCTCTGATCCAACATGAGGCCTGGTCACAGACCGGGCCGCAGGGGCGTTGACCCCTGGAACTCTCTGTTGTCGTACACTGGTGCAGCTGGTAGTGCTGCCGTTCCTGCACACTGGTGCAGCTGGTAGTGCTGCTGTTGTCGTACACTGGTGCAGCTGGTAGTGCTGTTGTCGTACACTGGTGCAGCTGGTAGTGCTGCTGTTGTCGTACACTGGTGCAGCTGGTAGTGCTGCTGTTGTCGTACACTGGGGGCGGTAGTGCTGCTGTTGTCGTACACTGGTGCAGCTGGTAGTGCTGCTGTTGTCGTACACTGGTACAGCTGGTAGTGCTGCTGTTGTCGCACACTGGTGCAGCTGGTAGTGCTGCTGTTGTCGTACACGGTGCAGCGCTGTTGTCGTCCCTTCGGTGCAGCTGCTGTTGTCGTACACGGGGCAGCTGGTAGTGCTGTTGTCGTACACTGGTCAGCTGGTAGTGCTGCTGTTGTCGTACACTGGTGCAGCTGGTAGTGCTGCTGTTGTCGTACACTGGGTGCAGCTGGTAGTGCTGTTTGTCGTACACTGGTGCAGCTGGTAGTGCTGCTGTTGTGTACACTGGTGCAGCTGGTAGTGCTGCTGTTGTCGTACACTGGTGCAGCTGGTAGTGCTGCTGTTGTCGACACTGGTGCAGCTGGTAGTGCTGTTGTTGTCGTACACTGGTGCAGCTGGTAGTGCTGCTGTTGTCGTACACTGGTGCAGCTGGTAGTGCTGCTGTTGTCGTACACTGGCAGCTGGTAGTTAGTTACATTTTGTCCTAGGCACATGTCGATTTGACACTAGCCTGTTGTATGTATGTGTGAGTGTGTGTGTGTGTAAGGAAACACTTCAAATGTTTCCGCCCCGTCGGGAATAAAAACCCGCCCTCCGTGCGTGAAGCGAGAACTTACCACTGGGGCCACCGGGGTAAAAAGCCGCTGTTGTCGTACACTGGTGCAGCTGGTAGTGCTGCTGTTGTCGTAAACTGGTGCAGCTGCAGTGCTGCTGTTGTCGTACACTTGTGCAGCTGGTAGTGCTGCTGTTGTCGTACACTTGTGCAGCTGGTAGTGCCGTTGTCGCACACCGGTGCAGCTGGTAGTGCTGCTGTTGTCGTACACTGGTGCAGCTGGTAGTGCTGCTGTTGTCGTACACGGGGCAGCTGGTAGTGCTGCTGTTGTCGTACACTGGTGCAGCTGGTAGTGCTGCTGTTGTCGTACACTGGCAGCTGGTAGTGCTGTTGTTGTCGTTCACTGGTGCAGCTGGTAGTGCTGCTGTTGTCATACACTGGTGCAGCTGGTAGTGCTGCTGTTGTCGTGCACTGGTGCAGCTGGTAGTGCTGCTGTTGTCGTACACTTGTGCAGCTGGTAGTGCTGCTGTTGTCGTACCCCTGGTGCAGCTGGTAGTGCTGCTGTTGTCGTACCGGGTGCAGCTGGTAGTGCTGCTGTTGTCGTACACTGGTGCAGCTGGTAGTGCTGCTGTTGTCGTACACGGGGCAGCTGGTAGTGCTGCTGTTGTCGTACACTCGTAGCTGGTAGTGCTGCTGTTGTCGTACACTGGTGCAGCTGGTGGCTGCTGTTGTCGTACACTGGTGCAGCTGGTAGTGCTGCTGTTGTCGTACACTGGTGCAGCTGATAGTGCTGCTGTTGTCGTACACTGGTGCAGCTGGTAGTGCTGCTGTTGTCGTACACTGGGTGCAGCTGGTAGTGCTGTTGTCGTACAGAGGAAGGCCCCATAAAGAAATTGGAGCACGCATCAATAACTGGGCCTCTACCCTTAAAAACAGAACTGTTTGCCATACTCTTACACTCAAAGGGTCCATGTATCTAAGGTTGACATTTTTAATTGTAACTGATTCTCTGTCATCCATAAATGCTCTCAACTCATCAAGTATAACTTGTAGTATGCTCGTGTCAGAAGCCAGACACAGGTATGGTAGGATTGTTAATAGTAGAGTCAGAGGGCACATGCTGTGGATTCCATCTCACATTGGTCTTCAGATACATGATAGAACTGATAAATTGGCTAAGTTATAATCTTTCAAAGAGGGGGTAGATTACAATCTTGGATTGTCAGTTAGCAGTTTAAGAACAATAATACGAAAAGAACTTCAATTGAACTCTATTGACTTAACACTCAGGGGGAATCACACCAGTCAGTCCATCTATCATTCTATCATGCAGGAGGAGCCCCGTCTATGGTGCATCCAACAAAATAAGCAGACTTGGATGTCACTACTGCCTCGCCTCCGGCTGGGTACAAGTATCTTGGCAGGTTTTAAAACACCACCACCAGATGGGGACCAAACAAGATGTAAACTTTGCCAGTTGGGTTATTGTCCACCCTGATGGCATGGTGGCTAGCGCTCTTTTTCACGCACGGAGGGCCCGTTCAATTTGCGGCCGAAACATTTCGAAGGAAGAAAACACACACATACATACAACAGGCCTAGTGCTAATCGACATGTGCCTAGGACAAATGGTAACTAACCCTGCGTCATTATGTACCCGGAGTGCGATAAAAATTTAAAGAATTCAGAGACAACCACCAGAAATGTTCAAGAAAGGAAAGTATTTTATCCACAGGTATATTACAGACCATTCTGGAAAATACCCTGACTTTGCTCCCTGTAAAGCATTGACACGTGTGTGTGTGTGTGTGTGTGTGTGTGTGTGTGTGTGTGTGTGTGTGTGTGTGTGTGTGTGTGTGTGTGTGTGTGTGTGTGTGTGTGTGTGTGTGTGTGTGTGCGCGCTCGTGTGTACTCACCTATTTGTGGTTGTGGGCACATAGCTCCTGACCCCGCCCTTCACTGATCGCAGGTCCTATCTCCCCGCTCCTTGAGCCATCATACCTCATCTTAAAACTATGTATGGTTCCTGCCTTCACTACATTTCCTGCCAGACTATTCCACTTCCTGACAACTCTGTGACTGAAGAAATACCCCCTTTAAAATCCCTGTGATTCATCTGAGTCTTCAACTTCCCAAATGTGACCCTTGTTTCTGTGTCCCACTTGGAACCCTGTCTCTGTCCACCTTATTTATTTCTCGCAGTATTTGCTGTATAACCTTGTGGTTTAGCGCTTCTTTTTATTATAATAATAATCTCGCAGTATTTTTGTATGTCGTTATCTGTGCGCCCGTGTGTGTGTGTGTGTACTCGCCTAATTGCACTCCCACTGTGGTTGCGGGGGTCGATACTTAGCCCGGGGCCCCGCCCCCTTCACTGACTGCTACTAGGTCCTCTCCCTGCTCCCTGTGTGTGTGTGTGTTTTACTGCCAATTCGCCTAATTGTGGTTGCAGGTCGAGACTCCTGGCCCGCCTTTCCGCTGTCCGCTACGGGGTCTCTGCTCCATGAGCTTTATCATCCCTTTTTTGTCTTAAACTATGTATGGTTCCTGCCTATATATCTTCTCTAGACTATTCCACTTCCTGACTACTCTGTGGCTGAAGAAATGCTTCCTAACATCCCTTTGACCCCCATCTGAGTCTTCAGCTTCCAGATGTGTCCCTGTTTCTGTTTTCCCCCTCGGGAACATCCTGTCACTGTCTACCTTGTCAATTCCGCAGTATTTTGTTGTCGTTATCATGTCTCCTCTGACCCTTCTTTCCTCCAGTGTTGTTAGTCCTTTTTCCCCTCAACCTTTTTTTCATAGGACAGACCCTGAGTTGTGAACTAACCTTGTCGCAAACCTTACCCTCTAGTTTCTTTACGTGCTTGACCAGGTGGGTTCCAGACTGGTGCTGCATATTCTAGTATGGGCCTGACGTACACGGTGTCAGTGTCTGGAACGATTCCTTGTTAAGGTAACGGAACGCTAATCTTAGGTTTGCCAGTCGCCCATATGCCGCCGCGGTGTGGGGGTGCGTGTGTGTGACCCAGTTAATATTTGCACTAATAATCATTACAGTTGTGACCAGGTGTGGACGTATGAATGGCTCAATACTTTGTAATTTGTTCATGATTGCAACCATGTATAGGAGTGTAGATGATTCATTCCCTTTTTGTAACTTGCCATGATTGTGACCAGATCTACCTGGAGTTCATTACCTTTGTAATTTGCTCAGCCATCAAAACTTTGGGGGTACTGGATTTACCTTCTAATGTTGAGGACAGCCCTGGACCCATTTTTACCTTTTGTAATGTTGAAGCAGTCCCTGGACCCATTATGTACCTCTGTAATCTTTTGACTACCGCCCGATGGGTATGGGTGCAAAATAAAGATATTAAACTAACTAGTTTAGTAAATTAAAATTTCCATATTTCATCCTTGGCCATTACGGGCCTTTAACGGTCATGACTTCACAAGACGAAGATTTACATTGTAGATCGTTAGCAAAGGTCAACGTACAATAAATTTAAGCTGAAACACGGCAGACTGATATCAATCCCCATGATATAAACATGTCTAGTTATGCCTTGTTCCTGGTTAAGAGTCAAGTGTCGTGTTTCCCGTAGAAGAACTTGGATTTCTAAGTCCAGGAATATCTGAACTCAGTTCTTACGGATGAAAGCTTTCACTTGTAGTTATATTTCCAAGTGTTACAAAATGACACGATATCTATTAGTACCAGTTTACTTTGTAACTACCAATACCTATGTAATCTGCAATGAAATAAAATTTACTTTACTAGTAATAGACATCTCCAGCGAACACAATAGTCTCATGAGGATTACAAATGGTAGGGTACTAAAACCCAAAACATAAAATTTATGTTTATTATCAAAGTTAGTGTCTAGGGTTTCAAAGTAAATAAATGTACATATATAAGATGTTCATTGTTTTGAATTAGAGTTAATTAGAGGGTAGCTCCTACACTGCCTCATAAAATAAGGCTGTGCTGAGGGCAATATATCTAAATGACCAGAAGTAATCAGGTACAATGTCAGTAATTACAATAATGCAAATATATACAAATATGAATAAATGTGTGTATGAGTGAGCTCCTGAACTCTTAAGACTCGACTCAACCAGTGTCCGACTGAACAACTTCTCATAAGCTAGCTTCTTTTTAACAAACTGACAATCAGAACAGCCGATTGACCAGTAAAATGGGCCAACGCAGAAAAGCAATATAACAACAACAACACAGCGTCAGGAACCAGGAGATAGAAAATCGACTCTAACTGGGGACCATCAGTAGATCCTCCAAAACAGTCACAAAACTCCTTACTACTGAAGCTAGGTTCAGCATAAACAATCACAGACTGTGACGGTGCACATATGCCTTATCGAAGTAGGTCCAGAGCTATAGCTTGGGGACCTGAGTTATCTCAGAGTGTCAATGTGACACAACCGAAAACGTCGAAAAACACTGTCTAGTCTATCCTCTGTGAACAGAGTTACACAGAAACCAGCTAAAATATACTAGCTCCTCTTGGTCCCTCCCTGTCCAGCCCATATACTGGCTCCTCTTTTTGGTCCCTCCCTGTCCAGCCCATATACTGGTTCCCTCTCTTGGTCCCCCTCCCCGTCCAGCCCATATACTGGCCTTTCCTCTTGGTCCCCTGTCCAGGCCCATATACTGGCTCCTCTCTCGGTCCCCCTCCCTGTCCAGCTCCATATACTGGCTCCTCTCTTGGTCCTCCCGTCCAGCTCCATACTGGCTCCTCTCTCGGTCCTCCCTGTCCAGCTCCATATACTGGCTCCCTCTCTTGGTCCCCTCCTGTCCAGCTCCATATACTGGCTCCTCTTGGTCCCTCCCCGTCCAGCTCCATATACTGGCTCTCTCTTGGTCCCCTCCCTGTCCAGCTCCATACTGGCTCCCTCTCTTGTCCCCTCCCTGTCCAGCTCCATATACTGGCTCCTCTGGTCCCTCCCTGTCCAGCCCATATACTGCTTCCTCTCTTGGTCCCTCCCTGTCCAGCTCCATATACTGGCTCCCTCTCGGTCCCCTCCCGTCCAGCCCATACTGGCTCCCTCTGTCCTCCCTGTCCACCTCATACTGGCTCCCTCTCGGTCCTCCCGCCTGAGAGCGCTGAGTGAGCTTTGATCTCTTCTTTGACGAAGGTGCACAGACGACAGGCTGAAGCACAATACATGCATGCGCTGCTGCTGCTGCATGGTATGAAAATGCATGCACAGATTGCTGCACACTTTTTATGCAGTTTGCAAAAGTAAATGTGGTGGTGCTTAGTTCAAAATTTCTTTTTTTTCTAAGAACAAATAAGTTTGCAATGCAGAGGCCGGCAGTGCCAGAAATATATAATAATAAAATGTTGTGCCAGAGCTAAGCAGTAAGGCAAAGAGAAAGTCAGTAAGGAGTAATTTAAAGTGGTGGAAAATGAAACTGCTTATAACAGAAAGAAAAATTGCGTTAAAATTCTGCTCAACAATGCTTGTTTCAAGAGCATTATAAAAGAGGTGTCTAACTTCTGCTTGGTCTCTAACACACACATTCAGAAGACTTTCATAATGGGGACCGCCGAGTAGCCACTTAATGAATGTTAATGAACCTAACTGAGTCCCGTTAATCAAACCAAAACTGTACAAGAATATTCTGGGGGCAAGTACTAAACCTGGAAGTGTCTGAAACAGGTTCCAGCAAAGAGGATAACTTCTCGAGTCTCCAAGGAGCCTTCACAGACATGAAGACACTCCTTGTTGAGGTATTGTACGCCTTGCTCAAGCAGAGTCTTACATGCTAACAGGCCATTAACTGTCCCGTAGCCTGCTGGGCACACAGTCTGTGGTTCGATCCTGACATGGCAGGAAATGCTCTTGGCGTGCTTCCTTACACCTTCTGTCCCTGTTTACCTAGTAATAAGTAGGTACCTGGGTGTTAGTGGAATGGTGTGGGTTTAACTCAGGGACAAGAAATGAAGGACTACAATGGAAATAAGACAGACAGTCATCGATGACGCTAACCCTCCGTACTTGCCATTCTGCCAACCTCCCACCCGGGTTATTCTGAGTGGCTAACCCTCCCTACCATGGGTTATTCTGAGTGGCTAACACTTCTACCCTGGGTTATCCTAGGTGGCTAACCCTACCTACCCTGGGTTATCCTGGGTGGCTAACCTTCCCTACCCTGGGTTACCCGGTGGCAAACCCCTCCCTACCCGGTTTATCCGGGGGAACCCTCCTACCCTGGTTACCCTGGGGGCTAACCCCCCCTCCCCCGGTTATCCTGGGTGCAAACCCCCCCACCCTGGGGGTGGCTAACCCCCCCTCCCCCGGGTTATCCGGGGTGGCAACCCCCCCTACCTGGGTTACCCTGGGTGGCTAACCCCCCTCCCCGGGTTACCCTGGGTGGCTAACCCCCCCTACCCGGTTACCCGAGTGGCTAACCCCCCCTCCCCCGGGACCGGGTGGCCCCCTCCCTACCCGGTTATCCTGGTGGCTAACCCTCCCCCCCCGGGTGGCTAACCCTCCCTCCCCCGGGTTATCCTGGGTGGCAAACCCCCTCCCCCCCGGGTTATCCTGGGGTGGCTAACCTCCCTCCCCCGGGTTATCTGGGTGGCTAACCCTCCCTCCCCGGGTTACCTGGGTGGCTAACCCCCCCTACCCTGGGTTACCCTGGGGGGCCCCTCCCTACCCGGGTTATCCTGGGTGGCAAACCCCTCCCCCCCCCGGGGTTATCCTGGGTGGCAAACCCATCCCTCCCCCCGGGGTTATCCTGGTCTAACCTCCCTCCCCGGGGGTTATCCTGGTGGCTAACCCTCCCTACCCCAGGTTACCCTGGTGGCTAACCCCCCCTACCCGGGTTATCCTGGGTGGCTCCCCCCCTCCCCCGGGACCCTTGGCTAACCCCCCCTACCCCGGTTATCCTGGGGGGCTAACCCCCCCTACCCGGGTTATCCTGGTGGCAAACCCCTCCCTCCCCCGGGTTACCCTGGTGGCTAACCCCCTACCGGGTTATCCTGGGTGGTAACCCCCCCCTACCCGGGTTATCCGGGGTGTAACCCCCCCTCCCCCGGGTTATCCTGGGTGGCTAACCTTCCTACCCGGGTTATCCTGGTGGCTAACCCTCCTACCCCTTTTATCCGGGGTGGCTAACCCCCTCCCCCGGGTTATCCGGGGGGCTAACCCTTCCCCGGGTTATCCTGGGGGGCTAACCTTCCCTCCCCCGGTTTACCTGGGGGGCAACCCCCCCTACCCGGGTTTCCGGGTGGCTAACCCTCCCTCCCCCGGGTTATCCTGGGTGGCAAACCCTCCCTCCCCCGGGGTTATCCTGGGTGGCTAACCCCCCCTCCCCCGGGTTATCCTGGGTGGCTCCCTCCCTCCCCCGGGTTATCCTGGTCAAACCCCTCCCTACCCCGGGTTATCCTGGGGGGCTATCCCTCGTCCGGGTTAAAATTAAACATCTCTTATCTTAACTAACAAATCATTTCCCCGTGACCAGCCTTACAACCGTGTCTAAACAGGATATTAACCTCAACATAACTATTTATTAATCAGGAACTGTACAAATTTAAAAAACCGATCAAGTCTTTTTAAAGGGATTACCCAAACATTTATGCAGTAACCATATGTCCTCAGCACTGAGTATTTCTCAGTATATAATTTTCTCTGGATCCAAAATTGGTTTTTCAAAGCATTTGCGTCAAGGTTAATATGACAATTATTTGCAACACCAGAAAAGTTGGCATAATGTTAATGGAAAGCTGAGGCTTTTAAAAAAGTTTGCGATATTCGATAATTTAAACTGATTATCAAGGAGACACAAACCTGTCAGGGTTGAAAACTGCCGTTACTCATCAAAGGGAGGGGGCCCCCCCCCAAAAAAAAAAAGTCATTTAATCACTGTCTTAAAGAAGCTTGGTGACATAAAAGCTCAGATGCATTCCTGTCTGAAAATTTAAAACTGGAGACTGATAAAGCAACAGCCGGGGTCAAAAAAGACTGGTAAAACAACAGCCGGGGCAACAAGACTGAAAAGCTGATAAAAAAGCCGGGGGGCAAAACTATAAAGCAACTGCGGGGGGTTTAAAAAGACTGATAAAGCAACCCGGGGTCTAACAAGACTGATAAAACAACGCCGGGGGCTCAAGACTGATAAAGCAACGCCGGGGCTAACAAAAACTGATAAAGCAACGCCGGGGGTCTAACAAGACTGATAAAGCAACTGCCGCGGTCTAACAAGACTGATAAAGCAACTGCCGCTGTCTAACAAGACTGATAAAGCAACTGCCGCGGTCTAACAAGACTGATAAAGCAACTGCTGGGGTCTAACAAGACTGATAAAGCAACAGCCGGGGTCTAACAAGACTGATAAAGCAACTGCCGGGGTCTAACAAGACTGATAAAGCAACTGCCGGGGTCTAACAAGACTGATAAAGCAACTGCCGCGGTCTAACAAGACTGATAAAGCAACTGCCGCTGTCTAACAAGACTGATAAAGCAACTGCCGCGGTCTAACAAGACTGATAAAGCAACTGCTGCTGTCTAACAAGACTGATAAAGCAACTGCCGCGGTCTAACAAGACTGATAAAGCAACTGCCGCGGTCTAACAAGACTGATAAAGCAACTGCCGGGGTCTAACAAGACTGATAAAGCAACAGCCGGGGTCTAACAAGACTGATAAAGCAACTGCCGGGGTCTAACAAGACTAATAAAGCAACTGCCGGGGTCTAACAAGACTGATAAAGCAACTGCCGCGGTCTAACAAGACTGATAAAGCAACTGCCGGGGTCTAACACGACTGATAAAGCAACTGCCGCGGTCTAACAAGACTGATAAAGCAACAGCCGCGGTCTAACAAGACTGATAAAGCAACTGCCGCGGTCTAACAAGACTGATAAAGCAACAGCCGCGGTCTAACAAGACTGATAAAGCAACTGCCGGGGTCTAACAAGACTGATAAAGCAACTGCTGCGGTCTAACAAGACTGATAAAGCAACAGCTGCGGTCTAACAAGACTGATAAAGTAACAGCCGCGGTCTAACAAGACTGATAAAGCAACAGCCGCGGTCTAACAAGACTGATAAAGCAATTGCCGCGGTCTAACAAGACTGATAAAGCAACAGCCGCGGACTAACAAGACTGATAAAGCAACAGCCGCGGTCTAACAAGACTGATAAAGCAACTGCCGCGGTCTAACAAGACTGATAAAGCAACAGCCGCGGTCTAACAAGACTGATAAAGTAACAGCCGCGGTCTAACAAGACTGATAAAGCAACAGCCGCGGTCTAACAAGACTGATAGAGCAACAGCCGCGGTCTAACAAGACTGATAGAGCAACTGCCGCGGTCTAACAAGACTGATAAATTGTACATCACTGGTATTAAATATCGACAAACTGAAGAACTAGACTTGTGCAGCATCTGGGTTTGTTTACTTTCAGACACTTCCCCATCCACTGCTTTTATCAATACAACAATGGGCATAAGGATTTTGTGCAATTTTCACATGTCCATGTACAGTGACTGGACAAGACATGTACAGTGACTGGACAAGACATGTACAGTGGCTGGACAAGACATGTACAGTGGCTGGACAAGACATGTACAGTGACTGGACAAGACATGTACAGTGGCTGGACAAGACATGTACAGTGGCTGGACAAGACATGTACAGTGGCTGGACAAGACATGTACAGTGGCTGGACAAGACATGTACAGTGGCTGGACAAGACATGTACAGTGGCTGGACAAGACATGTACAATGGCTGGACAAGACATGTACAGTGGCTGGACAAGACATGTACAGTGGCTGGACAAGACATGTACAGTGACTGGACAAGACATGTACAGTGGCTGACAAGACATGTACAGTGGCTGGACAAGACATGTACAGTGGCTGGACAAGACATGTACAGTGGCTGGACAAGACATGTACAGTGGCTGGACAAGACATGTACAGTGGCTGGACAAGACATGTACAATGGCTGGACAAGACATGTACAGTGGCTGGACAAGACATGTACAGTGGCTGGACAAGACATGTACAGTGACTGGACAAGACATGTACAGTGGCTGGACAAGACATGTACAGTGGCTGGACAAGACATGTACAGTGACTGGACAAGACATATACAGTGACTGGACAAGACATGTACAGTGGCTGGACAAGACATGTACAGTGGCTGGACAAGACATGTACAGTGGCTGGACAAGACATGTACAGTGGCTGGACAAGACATGTACAGTGGCTGGACAAGACATGTACAGTGGCTGGACAAGACATGTACAGTGGCTGGACAAGACATGTACAGTGGCTGGACAATACATGTACAGTGGCTGGACAAGACATGTACAGTGGCTTTACAAGACATGTACAGTGGCTGGACAAGACATGTACAGTGACTGGACAAGACATATACAGTGACTGGACAAGACATGTACAGTTGCTGGACAAGACATGTACAGTGGCTGGACAAGACATGTACAGTGGCTGGACAAGACATGTACAGTGACTGGACAAGACATGTACAGTGGCTGGAGAAGACATGTACAGTGGCTGGACAAGACATGTACAGTGGCTGGACAAGACATGTACAGTGACTGGACAAGACATGTACAGAGGCTGGACAAGACATGTACAGTGGCTGGACAAGACATGTACAGTGGCTGCACAAGACATGTACAGTGGTTGCACAAGACATGAACAACTCGTTCTTTAACAATTTTAATTTTCAGTGTGGAGTTGGTCCTCCATTAGAACAGTATCCAGGGGAATTTTGAGTCGTTCCTCAAGCATACCTTGCTCTAACTCTTCTAAAGACAACGGTGCAGAAATTCACTTCCTGACTTGCTGCTTCAATTAACCTCACAGATGCTCGATAACATTTAGTTTCTGTGATTATGTGAGCCAATCCAAGTGTTCCACTTCACTCAGGCTCATAATGACAATTTTGAACAACTAGATGTGTGAATTTGTGCATTATGGTCTTGGGAGATATCGCAAATAGGGACCCATAACATTTAAATTGATTATTCAGTCATTGAACAATTCAGTCAACAGGTGTTGATGATATTTTATCCAACCCCTTTATGTATTAATAAAGTCAATGGACGGTGCAACGTGTAAAAGATGCCAAGATGTTGCACAAACGTCTTATTCTTCATCAAAACTGATAAACCTGATGATAAAATCTTGTAAAGGAGAATTTAGAACATGCTAACACTTAGAATTAGATTTTATTTTTATTTTTATTTTGCCACCGAAGTGGCTAGTTTATTGTGCACGTCATATTCATCCTGTGGATGGTAGTGGCTAGTTTATTGTGCACGTCATATTCATCCTGTGGATGGTAGTGGCTAGTTTATTGTGTACCTCATAGCCATCCTGTGAATGGTAGTGGCTAGTTTATTGTGTACCTCATATCCATCCTGTGAATGGTAGTGGCTAGTTTATTGTGTACCTCATATTCATCCTGTGGATGGTAGTGGCTAGTTTATTGTGCACGTCATATTCATCCTGTGGATGGTAGTGGCTAGTTTATTGTGCACTCATATCCATCCTGTGGATGGTAGTGTCTAGTTTATTGTGTACCTCATATTCATCCTTGTGGATGGTAGTGGCTAGTTTATTGTACTCATATCCATCCTGTGGATGGTATGGCTAGTTTATTGTGTACCTCATATCCATCCTGTGGATGGTAGTGGCTAGTTTATTGTGTACCTCATATCCATCCTGTGGATGGTAGTGCTAGTTTATTGTGTACTCATATTCATCCTGTGGATGGTAGTGGCTAGTTTATTGTGTACTCCCATATCCATCCTGTGGATGGTAGTTTTTGTGCACTCATCCATCTGTGATGGGTTTATTGTGTACCTCATATCCATCCTGTGGAGGTAGTGGCTAGTTTATTGTGTACTCTCATATTCATCCTGTGGATGGTATGGCTAGTTTATTGTGTACTCATATCCATCCTGTGGATGGTAGTGACTAGTTTATTGTGTACTTCACATCCATCCTGTGGATGGTAGTGGCTAGTTTATTGTGCACTCATATTCATCCTGTGGATGGTAGTGGCTAGTTTATTGTGTACCTCATATTCATCCTGTGGATGGTAGTGGTTTATTGTCTAAGCCATCCTGTGGATGGTAGTTGCTAGTTTAGTGCACTCATATCCCTGTGGATGGTAGTGGCTAGTTTATTGTGTACTCATAGCCATCCTGTGGATGGTAGTGGCTAGTTTATTGTGTACTCTATCCATCCTGTGGATGGCTATTATTGTGCACCTCATATTCATCCTGTGGATGGTAGTAGCTAGTTTATTGTGACTCATAGCCATCCTGTGGATGGTAGTGGCTAGTTTATTGTGCACCTCATATTCATCCTGTATGGTAGTGGTAGTTTATTGTGCACTCATATCCATCTGTGGATGGTAGTGGCTAGTTTATTGTATCCCCATATCCATCCTGTGGATGGTAGTGCTAGTTTATTGTGTTCCCATATCCATCCTGTGGATGGTAGTGGCTAGTTTATTGTGTACTTATATCCATCCTGTGGATGGTAGTGACTAGTTTATTGTCCTCATCATCTGTGGATCGTGGTTAGTATATTTCTCATAGCATCCTGTGGATGGTAGTGGCTAGTTTATTGTGTACTCATATCCATCCTGTGGATGGTAGTGGCTAGTTTATTGTGTACCCATATCCATCCTGTGGATGGTAGTGGCTAGTTTATTGTGTACCCCATATCCATCCTGTGGATGGTAGTGGCTAGTTTATTGTGTACTCCCATATCCATCCTGTGGAGGATGGCTAGTTTATTGTGTACTTCATATCCATCCTGTGGATGGTAGTGACTAGTTTATTGTGTACCTCATATCCATCCTGTGATGGTAGTGGCTTTTTAACCAATCCATCCTGTGATGTGGCTAGTTATTTACTATAGCCATCCTGTGGATGGTTGTACTAGTTTATTGTGTACCCATATCCATCCTGTGGATGGTATGGCTAGTTTATTGTGTACCCATATCCATCCTGTGGATAGGGAGTGGCTAGTTTATTGTGCACCCATAGCCATCCTGTGGATGGTAGTGGCTAGTTTATTGTGTACTCTATATCCATCCTGTGGATGGTAGTGGCTAGTTTATTGTGTGTACCTATATCCATCCTGTGGATGGTAGTGGCTAGTTTATTGTGACACTTATCCATCCTGTGGATGGTAGTGGCTTAGTTTATTGTGTACCCTCATATCCATCCTGTGGATGGTAGCTAGTTTATTGTGTAATTCATATCCATCCTGTGGATGGTAGTGGCTGTTTATTGTGTACCCATATCCATCCTGTGGATGGTAGTGGTAGTTTATTGTGTACCCCATATCCATCCTGTGGATGGTAGCAAGAGCATATGGATACACAAAAGGCCTGGCACTAGGCCTCAAAAGAGATAACAGGAGTACATTTGATTTATATCTACAGTTCACTTATCTGTTACAAGAAAATTTAGGAAATTTGCTTCATGTTATCGTAGTGGGTTATATCTAAAGATTCAACTGCATTCCTATAACATTTTTTTTCACTAACTTCTCTTAATATTATTCCTAATGCAGACACAGATATACCAAAGATATTCACATTCTCCTTCAGGTACTTTCTTGGCAAATATCAACTTTATCATGAAGGAGTAATCCAATGTGTGATGGAATCCAGAGCAATTGTACAAATTCCTTTGTCCGGATTTTTGAGTATCTATACCTGGCTTCCCAATGACATCTGTTAGAGTCATTATATGAGTCAAGGTTCAAGATGACCTAGAATCGTAATGATGACAGAGTCAAGCTCAGTGTCATAAAGTTTAGTGCCATTAGGATTGCAAGCGATTCAGTTTGCAGTGTAGACCCAGTTAATTTTATGCCTAACTCAACAAATTTATTATTCTTAACAGGAGGTGGCAACCAGAGCAGATGCAGCCCTGCCAGAAGACTCCTGTTTGATCCATAATGTATATAACTTGTGATAACTTATTACTACCACCCAGGCGATAATTTTTTTTGAGCAGTTGCTTTAAAAGGATTTAAGGAAGGGATTACTAGCAATGAGCTTCTTGGGGGGGACTTGAAGTATGTGATAATAAATGAACACATCTTCCATGGAGGGGTGAAATGCTCTGTTGTCTACATGATAAATTCATGCGGTTGTAAAACTTAATTAATTGCATGTTTTCACAATCCATTTAACGTAGTATTTATTTAGACATTTATTAAGATTCATGGTGACAGTGTTGGTTCATTTATAACATTCTAATACCGAGAATAACATAGAATACCAAGCTCCTTCCTCATATTAAGAACCTTTGTAGATTTGGGACAGCCAAGAATAATTCTGAGAGTTTCATTTTGCATTAGCTCCAAGGATCGGAGAGAACTTTCCCACTAATATCAAATGGGAGCAGCATAATCAATTAAGGACCTAACTTAGGCTATGTAAATCATTCTCACGATTCTCACATTAGCACCATAGTTGGGGTTGTAGCCAGCAACAGATTTAAGAGCATTTAGCCTATCTTTGCATTTCTTATTTAGTTGGGGTATGGTGGATTTATAGAAGGGTACATCTATACCAAGGTATCTGTAAGATTTAACCTAGTTAATGTTTTCACCCTGCAAATAGATGGGTGGGGGATGTCGTTTGTTTAGCCTTTGTTTTAGAGGAAGATATTATGAGGCCTAACATTACAAATTGTTTGAACTTCATTAAGAATGGTACTCATCTTATGCCCTGTTGTATGGATCATGATGTCATCACTAGCTTATAGCATATGTTTAGGTGAGGTAGGAGAAATTTAGGAGAACATTAATCAGAACATTAAATAGCATGGGACTGAGAACTCCCCCCTGCGGTGTACCTAAATTTCTTAAGACTCGCTTCTAAAGCCTTGGTAGATGACAGATGATATTATTTGACAGGTATCCAATAAAGGAACCGTCTTAGATAAAGGAATACTGCTAGATAATTATCTAGTAGAGTAGGCTACCACCAATATTCATTTTGGCTAGTTTGTGCAGTATTACGGTTCTGTTTGCGATATCAAATGCAGATTTTAGATCAAGAAATGTGTTAAAATTAGTAGAGGTGTGTGTAGTGAGAAAGGTGGAAATACAATTCTGCAAACTTTTACTTTTCATGAACCCATAGAGATGAGGGGAGAGTTGGTGTCTGATTCTGTAGTAGTCTGTTAAGTATCATTCTTTCAAAAGTTTTACAAAGACAACTAGTTAAGGAGATCGGTCTAAATGTATCAGGCTGTTGGGGCTTAGGGATAGACACACTGAGACTATCGGTCCAAAATGTAGGAAGAAGTCCCTCCTTGTAGCTGAGATAAAGTGCTAACAAAGGGTTATCAGGACCTGCCTTACAGCTCTGAGAATATCTGAGAATATCTGAGAATATCATAAAATATCTGAGAATATCATAGAATATCTGAGAATATCATAGAATATCTGAGAATATCATAGAATATCTGAGAATATTATAGAATATCTGAGAATATCATCCTCTCCAGGAGCTGTTGATAAACCTTTAGTTAATGCATTATCTAATTCAGGTAAGACACATATGCAACAGTTAGGTATCTTTATTTCGATACCTAACTGTTGCCTATGTGTCTTACCTAACAACTTGTCGGTATTTTATACTATTTTAATAGTCATTATCTAATTCCTACTTGGCGAAGAGGCAATCATTCTCATCAATATTTTGGATCAGAAAATTAATCAATTTCAACCTTTCTTCAGAAGCACTCGAAGGTTTTTAATATGAGATTGGAGAGTTTTATGTCTGGATGTTTTATACCGGTTATTTATGAGGTCATTTGTTTTTTCAATGGGAAAATGATGAGAAACATTTTATTTATACTTTTCCAAGGCAGACTTAAAGGTGTAGACCTATGTAACCCACTAACAAATTGTTCACATTCCTGTTGCCTAAATTCTTGCTTTTATTTCTTGCATTTGTTAGTGCAACTTGGAACGTTGTGCTCAGGTCTTGGGTTCTACACTCACGGTATGCTTTACCAATCCTCCGGCTGCTGCATCTGTTAGATTACGTATGTGGTTAATAAAGTTTTCTCTGTGTTCTGGGTTGAGAATAAGTTTCCTTCTGTATTTAGCTCCGGTTGCTGAGATATGATCAAGATTGAAGTTGTGAGTCTTGGGAAGTGATCAGATAGAAGATCATCAACTATGACAGAGTCATGCATCGTATATGATATTAAATCAAAGGCACAGATCTAGTATGCCACCAATATGTGATGGCTTATAGTGCCTACAATACGAACATTATCATGCCATTTAGAAATTTCACTAGTTTAGTTCCATTGGTGTTTGTTATAGACCCACCAATATTCTTATGTCGGCATTAAAGTCTCCCGATGAGGGTAGTTCAATTGATGCATCGGGAAAGCATCGGTCGGCTGGTTTGCTGGGGCATAAAGAAAAAAAAAATTTTTGGAAAATTGCCGGTATACTTTGAACCATGAATGCATGTTTACTCGACTTGCGGCGATTGAATGTGGGGTTTTTTAACGTCACAAAACAGTTTTGCCTGGGTTTGAGGATTCCCAATTTGGTGGAGGCCTCAGCTTTCAGTCTACATTCCGCAAGCGACATTGTTCTTGGTCCCCTAATATAATTCAGTCAGGCAACTGCTTCCGGTGAAAATTCCATGAAAAATTATTATCCATTGGTGGTTATTAAACTTTCCCATAAATGGTAAGACTATTTGCTATGGTTCAGTGTGCAGACATTAAGGCAAATACATAATTTTATTTTTAGTTTCACAACCTTTTTCTGCATTTATATTTTGGGCCGTTCCTAGGAAAGTTTGGGCCAAAGCATTGGCTTCTTCCTCACAAATTTTTAAACTGAATAGAAAGTCACTTTTCTATATTTTTTACTAAGAACATCATCCTGATTTCCCGTATTTAAAAAAATTATCAGCATCTGTTGAAGATGCTAAATTTTTTTTTTGCAAGTTTGTTTAAAGAAAATGGGGGGCTCCAGTGCCTCTCCGAGAAAGGTACTGAGTTACTTTTTTTTTCCCCACATTAACAGGTACCAAGGTTCATTAGTGTTCTGTGTGGTGTTCTGGCATGACTGACCCATCATTCATTGTGGAGTTCCTGTTAACTACCCCATCTCCAGCTTCCAGTGAGGCACATGTGTGGTGTCTGTTACTGTTTTACATGTGTGTTTGGGAAGAGGACTCCTCCGCATATTCATGTGAGTAGTGGAGATCATAGTTCCACATGTGCAGCGGGGGTTGGTCCTCCTCCACACCGGGGGTGATGGCATTTTGGTGTCCCAAACCTTTGCAGGGAGGCTGGGCTTTCCACACTTGGCAGAGGGGAGCTTGGAAACTGTGGGGGGGTGGCTGGCCCATCCTCACTTTTTTAAAGGATTGATCGGGTTTTAGGTGGAAGGGGGGGTTCCGTCTGCAGTTCTTATAAAAAACTGTAACCCACCTTCTTTACAGTTAAAACATTTAAATTTCTATGTAAGGCTAAACCCCCTTTTTATTTGAAATTAACAACAAGAGGTGTTCCCTCCCCGCTCAGTATCTTTGGGGGGGACCTGCCCGTCTTGGGACGACCACCACCCCAAGGGGGAGGGACCGTGTCGATCCCCAGGGAGCAAACGCCCAAAAAAGAAAAAAAAAGGCACCAGAGAAAAAAGGGATAACATTGAAAATATTACCAGTCCAATCTACACGAGTATCACTACCGTCGTTCAGAAGTAGTTTGGATTAAAATCTATTTACCTCTACTATCTGTCCTAAGATAACTCCACTGATGGGCATTGAAATCACCGACAATCTGACAATGGGACGGGTGGGTGGTGAGAGATTTTAATCCATCAACAAAATGGCTGGGAGTGAAATAGCTAGGTACGAGTCATTGAATTTAACGTTACAAGAGAATTGACATTAACAACTTAGACGACAATATTATAAGTGAAAAATGTTCATTGACAACTCATCTATAATGCAACAAATAATTTCTCTGGACACAAGGGAACTGTAGTATGATTTTGATCAATTTATGAGTTGGAGAGGTGATAGATGTAGTCCAGTGTTAAACTGATGTTGTGTTGGGGGGTGAAGATGTGTCCAGTGTTGACAACTGGTATGTTTTGTTTTGGGAGGGAAGAGAGTCCAGTGTTGAAAAGGTATGTTGTTTGGGAGGTGATGTGAGTCCAGTGTTGAAAACGGAGTTTTTTTGGGGAGGTGATAGATGTAGTCCAGTGGTAACTGGGGTTTGGGAGAGGTGATAGATGTAGTCCATGTTGAAACTGGTATGTTTTGTTAGAAGTGAT
>WNWK01025153.1:0-28855 GCA_009830355.1 Cherax destructor
TCAGAAACACTGTTGGGACAAATGAAGAAGTCTTCAAGAGGAAACTGGACAAGTATCTCTCCCAAGTACTAGATCAACCAGGCTGTTATGTGGGGGCCAGCGGACCACCGGGGAAAACACCTGGTTGACCACAGGAAGGATAACCTTGACCAAGGCCGGGCTTCAGAAGTAAAAAAACTCTCAAAGTTCATCAAAGGTATATACCAGCCTCCCTCACTACCACCAATCCTGCAGAAACCCCAAAGCTTTCTCACAACACCTGTGGCATAACGAATAAAGGCACTGTCACCACCACCACCACCACTAACGACGACACTAGGCGACAAAAATGGTGACAAGTGGTCAGACACAAAATTAACCCGAAAAAAACAAAAACGAAAGTAAACACTGCAGACAAAGGTATTATGGTGCAGCCAGGAAAATCTGTTAAGGGACGACTTGCCGCCCACCACCACTACCACCACCACCACTACTACCACCACCACTACTACCACCACCACCACTACTACCACCACCACTACCCAACCCCACACTACCACCACCACCACTACTACCCCACCACTACTACCACCACCACTACTACCACCACCACTACTACCACCACCACTACTACCACCACCACCACTACTACCACCCCCCTCCCACCACCACCCCCACCACCACTACTCCCACCACCACTACTACTACCACAGATGCTACTATGTATGCAGCACACCACAACCACGCCCAATTACACAACCACAACATTACCTTTTGCACACACTGTACGGGCCTATAGCAAAGATCCTTAACATACCTGTGACCGTTTCGGGGCTCATTTGCTGTTGCAGCCCGGCGCAAGGTCAGGTCGAGAGGGGCAACTAGGGCAGCTGGAAGACGGCTGAAGGGGCCTTTACCCAAAGGGTGAAGCAGGCAGGAGACAGTGAACTCCCGTCAACACCACTGACGTGTAACATAACTTCATTGAACATCAACACAGGTTGAGGTTACTGGATTTTAATAAAAGAGGTAAAAAGAGACAGTGATGGGTAGGTTTATTTTCTCAGCTGACATCAATTTTCATGACACTTTCCCCACCAGACACTGACTCGAAAACTACAAGACCAAGCCTGGGGTAAATATAGGGGTTTCCCGCAGGGCCAGTACGGATGCAAACTGCTCTTTGGTAGGACATTCCAGTGTTGAGGCTTGAAGCCTATCGGAAGAAGCTTTCAGAAGTTATCGCACAGAAACCCAATCTGGGATGCTGGTTCCTGTGATATTCTTCAACTGCCAAATCTCAGACCAGACCTCCTGGGTGACAGCCTGGGCAGTCAAGGTGTTGGTACTTGCTGAAGGTACTGCAACGTACTCTAACACAGTGCTGCGTGACGGATTTGACGGTGCTACCATGAATGGTGATAATGCTTCTGCAGCTTCAGGAAGTGACACGATCTCCCTGACGAGTCTGGTCTTCAAGAACTAAGGTTACCCACATGCTTCATCACCCCAAACACAACCTAGTACTTAGAAATACTATAACAACTCAGAGATATAATTTAAGGCATTAATAACACAGTATTAATAATAACACAATGGCGTTAATAACAACTTTAATTTTCCCAAAAACGCAAACTTTAAATACTAAATAATACAATGGCTATATAACGATAAATATTGTCCCCCTGTATAAATATTGCTACTTTATCTGTTACAAGCTAATTTAAGATATTTGTTAAAAATTTTTTATCTTATTTTCATTAATAAGATCCCTGACCATAGATTTGTGACACTCTAGTGCTCCGTGAGTGGACAATGGAGCACACTTGACTCCAGAGTAAACATATACCTGTCACCAGTCCTTTAAGCCCTGGATATAAAGTTTGTTTAGCAATAGTGGTAGAATTAGACACAATGTTAGGTAAAATGACATAGAGACTAATGTGGCATTTTATTGTGGCAACGTTTCGCTATCCAGGAGCTTTGTCAACTGAAGAACGATTCGTTTCCACAAATAAAAAGTCACATTAGTTGCACTTTCCCCTGCAACCCGTTTATATTGTAACATGCTCCGTAAATGTGCTTAGCTGCGGTAAGATATGTGGTAGTGGGTTACAGATCTACTCAGGCTTGTAGGTGTGTTCCAGTGACATTCAGTATTTACTGAACTCTCATGATAATGTTTTTAATCATGAGGTGGGGGGGGCCAGAAGTAAACAAGGAAATGGCATTGGCCATCGCAACCCCAGGAGAGGGAGGGGAAGGGGGGGGGCTGGGGCCACAAAATGATAGCATGCAAAAAGCAACGTGCAGAGCAGATAACTTTACTCAGGCGGAAGCGTAATCAGTGTTTCCCCCGAGTCACCACTCCAGAATAACCGACAAAGGTCATACTCAATCAATAATTCACATCCACGTCGGCGTCTCCAGCACCTGGTGTTCCTACCTAGTCGGGGTCCCCAGCACCTGGTGTTCCTACCTGCCACGTCGGTGTCCCCAGCACCTGGTGTTCCAACCGCCACGTCGGCGTCCCCAGCACCTGGTGTTCCTACCGCCACGTCGGCGTCCCTAGCACCTGGTGTTCCTCCCTGCCACGTCGGCGTCCCTAGCACCTGGTTTTCCTACCTGCCACGTCGGCGCCCCCGCACCTGGTGAGTTCCTACCGCCATGTTGGTGTCCCCCAGCACCTGGGTTACCTGCCATGTTGGTGTCCCCAGCATCTGGTGTGTTCCTACCTGCCATGTTGGTGTCCCCCACACCTAGTGTGTTCCTACCCCCGTTGGTGTCCCCAGCACCTGGTCTGTTCCTACCTGTGTGCCCTTTAGTCCTCTTTCTCTTGAAGTGCTCGACTAGCAGTCATTAGTACAGACGCCCTTTCATGGAAGTTGGTTACTACAATCAAGATCAATCCCGAACATATGGAAAGTAAACCCCATCTATATACACTAAGAGATATACACCTCTCACCGTATAAAACAGAAAAACCCTCGGTGTATAGAGAACGTCTGGGGGAGCGGGAGACACTACCATCATCTCAGCTGAGTCACCAATACAGTAACTACCACACCCCCAACCATTAGGGAAGCCCCGACATTGGAGGTGACGTTGTATCGTCACTAACACAAAAGAGGTGCAATACACCCCAGTATGCCTGTGTATGCTGGACACGCACACACCATCTACTATCATTACAACAACAATATTTACCATGGAGAACAAGAACAAGTGTGTCTTTGCATTACTCTATCCTATCTCACTGACTTAATTTATAAAAGTCAGGACACATCTGGTAGGTCAAACCCCCATGAAACACCTGTAAGTTCTCACCACCAGGACACCCCTTGAAGTTCTAACCACCATGACACACCTGTAAGTTCTACCACCATGACCACCTGTAAGTTCTAACCACCATGACACACCTGTAAGTTCTAACCACCATGACACACCTGTAAGTTCTCACCACCATGACTCACCTGTAAGTTCTAACCAAAAGGACACCTGTAAGTTCTAACCACCAGAACACCTGTAAGCCCCACCACAGGACACACCTGAAAGCTCTCACCACCAGGAACACCTGTAAGCTCTCACCACCAGGATACACCTGTAAGCTCTCACCACCAGGAACACCTGTAAGCTCTCACCACCAGGAACACCTGTAAGCTCACCCCCAGGATACACCTGTAAGCTCTCACCACTAGGAACACCAAGCTCACCACCAGGAACACCTGTAAGCTCTCACCACCAGGATACACCGAAACCCTCACCACCAGGATACACCTGAAAGCCCCACCACCAGGACACACCTGTAAGCCCCACCACCAGGAACACCTGAAACCCTCACCACCAGGCACACCTGTAAGCTCACCACCAGGACACACCTGTAAGCCTCACCACCAGGACACCCTGAAAGCTCACCAAGGAACACCTGTAAGCTCTCACCACCAGGACACACCTGTAAGAACAAACATTACGACACCCGTGGGGCCACAATTCTAGACAGCAAGTGCACACTGAATCTTCCGAGATTACAAGATATTTCAATACCGTTCTCCATCAAATATTAATCTACAAACTAGAAAAAAACGGGAAAGTAAAAAAAAAAACAGGTAATATGAAGAGGTGAAGGAGAGGAAACGTACAAGAATGAGGAAGAAAACGTCAGAACGGGCGAGTATAGTCTAGTAAGGTACCCAGAACTAGCACGCTACTTGGGGTTTCTAGTGTTGTTTTACGTAAATGATCTAGTCAATTTAATTCAATCTTAAAATTTCGTTTTTGCCGATGATGGGGAAAAACAGCGAGACAAACAAGAGGGACAAAAGGGAGCCCCTTAAGGATGACCTCGAAAATTTTAAAAAAGATGGTCAGGCAAAGAGTTTCTGAAACTCAACACAAACAAATGGAAAATAATGAGGACGAGAGGCTGTGAGGAACGCCTGTTTGTATAATGTATATTAAATATCCTCACAAGACGGTCAAGGAATATCAGAGATGGCTGGGGGGAAAAAAGGGAAAGTATATGCTGCTCCCCCCCCACCCCCTTTTCCCCCTTGGGGGGGGGTAGTCAGCATGAATGACCTAGTTGCGGTTTTTATTGAAGCTCACCCCCCCCCCCCTTTTTGTTTAAAGGTAAGTCTAAGGGTTAACAAAAAAAGACTTGTCCCACACAGAAAAATGAAATGAAGACAGTCAAGAAACTATAAACTAAAGTCTGGGAGGAGAAAAAGGATAAGGAGGAGCAGGAAACAGTTAAAACATATACAGTTATCAAGACAAAAACCAGGACTAAGACACTGTTAGCTTAGAGGGAACACAGAGAGCAGCTAGGGTGCAGTTACCAAACAATTATGTTAGACAATAGAACTTAGGCTAAAGGTACAGAAATGGAAGAGACTAGTTTTAAAAAAGGGGAGGGAGAGAAGCATCATCCACAGCATTAAGGGGGTACGACAGACATAAATCCCAGAATCAAGTAAATGTCGGTCAAGACCCAATCAGGCGGGGCCGGAACTAAAATCAACCCCCACATAGAATAGTGGGGAAAAGGGGCCGCTACACACCTGTAAATGCCCACAGCCCTTACACCACCCACCCCCTCCCCCGTCCCCCCATATATGGCACTCTGTGTTAAGTTGTGAACCCTAGAGGGTGATAAAACACCAGCCCAAGGGGTACTGATAAGTGTGTGTGGGGGGGGGGGGGGGGGGGGGGGGGGGGGGGGGGGGGGGGGGGGGGGGGGGGGGGGGGGGGGGGGGGGGGGGGGGGAGAGAGAGAGAGAGAGAGAGAGAGAGAGAGGAAGAGAGAGAGAGAGAGAGAGAGAGAGAGAGAGAGAGAGACCAGAACCACTCAGGTATGTTTGAGTACTTAGGGGCAAGATTATGGTAATAACCCAAGACAAAATGGGTCCCCTCTGGTTAGATATAAAAGTGAATCAATTCTTTACAGAGAAAGTGGACCCTTTGGTTATAAGTGGACTATGTGTTTATAGAGAAAGTGGACCACATGGTTATAAAGTGAACCAATTGGTTAGACAAAGTGGACCACATGGTTATAAAGGAAGTGGACCAAATGGTAAGATAGCTAAAGTGGACCAACTGTTTAGATATGGAGAAAGTGGATCATCTAGTTATAGAGAAAGTGGACCAATTGGTTACAGAGAAAGTGAATAATTGGTTATAGAGAAAGTGAACCAAATGGTTATAGAAAAAGTGAACCAATTGGTTATAAAGGTGAACCAAATGGTTCTAAAGTGAACCAATTGGTTATAGAGAAAGTGAACCAAATGGTTAGATACAGAGAAAGTGGACCATTGCTTATAGAGAAAATGGACCAATTGGTTATAGAAAAAGTGGACCAATTAGATATAAAGTGGACCAATTGGTTAGATATAGACCAGGTATACTCCTCCTCGGTAACGGACTGGTGTTGACATACCAGGGGATATGCTGAACTGATTCTAAATATATAGCATAATTAACATCCGCCACATTACAGCTCTCCATGTTGCATATCAATAATACTGAAACATCAACAAGTAGATAGACATTGCAACACTGGGGATGCCTAAATGTTGCACATGTGTTGTAAATTTTACTAGGGGACTTTTCCTTGCAATATTTAAAGGGGAATCATACACAAATATAAAGCAGACTTGACAATCATACTGAGGGACTTTGGAAACGTTCTCCATAAAGGGGGGGGAGGGGGGAGGGGATGGGGGAAGGCCCCAAAACAAATGTTTGCCTGAATGTCGAAAACATTTAACATTCATTTAAAGTTACAAAAGTGTTCTTAAATACAGCATCTTAAAAAACACTGACAATAACTCCTTTAGCCGTTCAGAGATTCTTTTTTTTTTTGTTCGGGGGGAGGTGGTCGGTCATTTCCTGCATATGTATAATTGTAAAGAAAACCTCTGACGAGCTTTGGGGCTTTCCCCACTGCCGCAGGGCCAAAAATCACTACTCACTCCAAAACTCACTACTCACGCACCCATACTCGTATATTAGGTTGCTTACCCAACACATTCCCTTTCTTAATGCACAATTCGAGGATCATCTCATATTTTAGATTAAGAAAAACATTAGTTTATATTAATATTTTCTTTTTAAAGCATTTTTTTTTTCTTTCCCGCCATACAAGAGGAGCACTGCCATCTGTGCACAAATATAACCTTCCTTCCAGATGCCCAAAACATTTTTTTCCTTCGCCTAGTGTGGTTGACACCATCTTTTACAATGTATTCAATACATTTGACTTCCCCTTTCTAACTTCCTCCACATTGTTTCCTACACATTCTGACGTCCTATCTTTGATTTCCTGCACCACATGTACATTTCTCATCACACTGGGATTTTTTTATAAAAAAAAATATTTACAGCATATCGTATGAATATAATAGTAACGATTATATGTAATAAAAATTGCAGTTATTTACATATCCTTAACACAATAATGAATATATTACGGATGTTTATATACATCCATTATACAGCTATTTCAGATAATTACCACAGATAATAATTACAATTTCTATATAAAAACTTTTATCAGACTGGTTGGGTTGAAATACGTACCTGGGGCAAAAGGGCAGGCACCACAAACCCAGTCACTGATAGCAAGCAAGTCATGCAGTGAGTTCTCCAAGGGATTGACTGTGGTGTCAAAAGCACAGTGTGTTGTGAGATTGTGTGGTAGGGGAGGGGGCGAGGAATGCCTGGTGGCAATGTACAGGGGAAACCTAGCCCGGGAAAAAATTCCAACTCGTGGGCCCCCTGTGGATTGCAATGGAGGTGGTGATGGGATGGTGGTGGTGGTGATGGGATTTGGGGGGGGGATGGGGTGGTGGTGGTGGTGTGGGGTGGTGGGTGATGGGGGGTGGGATGGGGTGGGGGGATGGGGTGGGGGATGGGGGTGGTGGTGGGGGTGATGGGGGGTGGTGGTGGTGAGGGGTGGTGGTGGGGTGATGGGGTTGGTGATGGGGGGGTGGTGGTGGTGATGGGGTGGGGTGGGTGGGGTGGTGGTGATGGGGTGGTGGTGGTGGTGATGGGGTGGTGGTGGTGGTGATGGGGTGGTGGTGGTGGTGATGGGGTGGTGGTGGTGGTGGTGATGGGGTGGTGGGGTGGTGAGGGGGTGGTGGTGGTGGTGGTGATGGGGTGGTGGTGGTGGATGGGATGGTGGTGGTGGTGATGGGGTGGTGGTGGTGTTGAGGGGGTGGTGGTGGTGATGGGGTGGTGGTGGTGGTGATGGGGTGGTGGTGGTGTTGATGGGGTGGTGGTGAGGGGGTGGTGGTGATGGGGGGGTGGTGGTGGTGGGGGTGGTGGTGAGGGGGTGGGGTGATGGGGTGGTGGTGATGGGGTGGGGGTGATGGGGGGTGGTGGTGATGGGGTGGTGGTGATGGGGTGGTGGTGGTGGTGGTGAGGGGTGGTGGTGGTGATGGGGTGGGGGTTTAGTGATGGGGTGGTGGTGGTGTTGATGGGATGGTGGTGGTGGTGAGGGGGTGGTGGTGGTGTTGATGGGGTGGTGGTGGTGATGGGGGGGTGGTGGTGGTGATAGGGTGGTGGTGGTGTTATGGGATGGTGGTGGTGGTGATGGGGTGGTGGGGGTTTGATGGGGTGGTGGTGATGGGGTGGTGGTGAGGGGGTGGTGGTGATGGGGTGGTGGTGATGGGGTGGTGGTGATGGGGTGGTGGTGGTGAGGGGGTCGTGGTGAAAGTGTTTAAGTTAGTGTTGGTGACTGTATTATCGGCTGGTGGTGTCAATAACCCCTCCCCTAAAGAGGGGGTTTCCAAGCCTTTAAAAGGAACACACATTCCATAACGTATGACACAAACAACCGAGTGATCTAACCTGCGTTTCCCCTCTGTTGGGTAAGGACATCAACTCCATTTCTATCTGTCTTCCATTCAGCATTTACTCCATCCACAAACGTATCAAATTAAACTACTGTTCATTAATGAACTAAATAACAATTTTACACCTTTGATGAATTCGGGAATTTCCCACCCCGCAGCCCGGCCCTGGGCCCAGGCTAGTCTGGTGCTGACCTGGTTAATTTAACTAAATATTCAGTCAAGTTAGAAAAACACCCAGCAGTTTCAGGAGTAGGTATGATCGGGCCCGAGGCCAGAAACTGATGAGATGGGTCTAGAGAAAATTATTCTACCCCAGATATCACCAAAATACCATCAAAGATTCCACAAGACACACCAAAATACATACTTTCAAATATGCCACAAGAGGTACCACAAGATACCACAAGGGGTCCATCAGATACCACAAGAAAACCATCAGAAATACCACGAGATATCAGAGATATAAAAGAAATGAACCATCACGATACCATAGAGATAGATACCATCAGCGATACCATAGAGATAGATACTATCAGCGATACCACTAGAGATAGATACCATCAGGATACCAAAGACACCAGAGATACCAGACAAATCCATCAGATAAAGCTGGGGCAGCCTTTAGTAACCCCGTATGGAGCTCCTGATACCAGCTTATCTCAATACTTCAGCTTTATTCAGCGCACTTGTGCCCGCCCACATCTCACGCCCACCAGTATATCTCAGCACTTTAGCTTTTTCAAGGGGACCTCTTCCCGCCCACAACGCCCGCCCATAAATTCAATATTGTGGCATCTTACAACTAGTGACGAAGGTTTTCTCATATCCACCAAAATTTTCAGCGTAATATAATTCGTTAAATTAGAACCCATAATCCTGAATGGAGGGCTAGAACCAAGCCCAATCTTGAACCACGCCCACAACGCCCACCGTGAACCACCCCACAACACACAAGAGAGGCAGCTTGCACCAGGATACTGGCTACGGGCTGATCTGAAAATTAGCAGGTGTTCAAGCACTGGTGACAAAATATTGAACTACCGCGTGATGGTTCCGGGGATCATCGGATTTTTTGACCAACCTCGTTGAGGCTGTTCGTGCTAGCAGGCACTAAACCCGAGGCACCACAGCTCGGCTGATCGGAATATTTGGAGGAACTTGCAGGTAGTAAGTACCTCAGTCTCAGGAAGACTGGCCCGTGGACGGAGCGGCGAAAATGGATAAAAAAAAAAAAAGAAATAGGTGTACCTGGCGCCCTGACAGGTTCACAATCAAGGCTTCACGCATCACCGTCGGTCCTGGATGACCCATCGTTTCTATTTAAACCACACTCCCTCTATCTTACAACCACACTCCCTCTCTATTTACAACCCCCCCCTTTTATCTTACAACCACACTGCTCTCTATTTACAACCACCCCCCTCTTTTTTACAACCACACCCCTCTCTATTTTTTCAACCAACTCCCTCTCTATCTTACAACCACCCCCCTATCTTACAACCACCCCCCTCTCTATTTTCAACCACACTCCCTCTCTTTTCAACCACCTCCCTCCCTTCTTACAACCCCTCCTCTCTATCTTACAACCACACCCCCTCCCCCCTCACACCATCTACCTTGTGAAGGAAGGATTCCTTGAGGAGTAAAAAACTCTTCCTTTTGCGCTTATTCGCAAATGTTACTATCATCAGCACAAGACACGGGAGCGTGGCAACACAAGACACTGGAGTGTGGCAACACAAGACACTGGAGCTGGCAACACAAGACACGGGAGCGTGGCAACACAAGACACTGGAGCGTGGAACACAAGCCCTGGAGCGTGGCAACACAAGACACGGGGTTTGGCAAACGCATGGAGCGTGGCCCAACACGGAGGGGCAAACAAGACACTGGGCGTGGCAACACAAGACACTGGGCGTGGAAACACAAGACACTGGAGTGTGGCAAACAAGACACGGAGCGTGCAACACAAGACACTGGGCGTGGCAACACAAGACACTGGAGCGTGGCAACACAAGACACGGGCGGGCAACACAAGACACGGGGGGGCAACACAAGCCACGGGAGCGGGCAACACAAGACACTGGAGCGTAACACAAGACACTGGGCGTGGCAACACAAGACACTGGAGCGGGCAACACAAGACACTGGAGCGTGGCAACACAAGACACTGGAGCGTGGCAACACAAGACATGGAGCGTAGCAACACAAGACACTGGGCGTGGCAACACAAGACACGGGAGCGGGCAACACAAGACACTGAAGCGTGGCAACACAAGACACTGAGCGTGGCAAACAAGACCTGGAGCGTGGCAACACAAGAACTGGAGGTGGCAAACAAGACACAGCGTGGAAAACCAAGACACTGGGCGTGGACAAAAGACACTGGAGGTGGCAACACAAGACACGGGAGCCGGCAACACAAGACACTGGAGCGTGGCAACACAAGACACTGGGCGTGGCAACACAAGACACTGGAGCGTGGAACACAAGACACGGGCTGGCAACACAAGACACTGGAGGGGCAACACAAGACACTGGAGGTGGAACACAAGACACTGGAGTGGGGCAACACAAGACACTGAGCGTGGAACACAACCCACTGGAGCGTGGCAACACAAGACACTGGGCGTAACACAAGACACTGGAGCGTGGCAACACAAGACACTGAAGCGTGGCAACACAAAACACTGGAGCGTGGCAACACAAGACACGGGAGCGTGGCAACACAAGACACTGGAGCGGGCAACATAAGACACTGGAGCGTGGCAACACAAGACACTGAGCGTGGAAACACAAGACACGGGAGCGTGGCAAACAAGAACGGGAGCGTGGCAACACAAGACATGGGGGTGGCAACACAAGACACTGGAGCGGGCAACAAAAAGACAGGGGAGCCCAACACAAGAACGGAGCCGGGCAACACAAGACACTGGAGCGTAACACAAGACACGGGAGCGGGGAACACAAGACACGGGAGCGTGGCAACACAAAGACACTGGGCGTAACAAAAAAGAACGGGAGCGTGGCAACACAAGACACTGGGCGTGGCAACACAAGACCGGAGCGTGGCAACACTGATGATGCACACAATTTTGTTTTCAAAACAAAAATATTTTTGGTTAAGCAAGGAGATCGCAGTGTAGAGGGGGAAAACGGATGGGAAAGGGGAAAAAATGAATATATTAACCAATGAAGGAGGGGGTTATCTGGGAGAAAATATTAACCAATAAAAAGGGAGGAGAGTTATCGGGGGAGAAAATATTAACCAAAAAGAAGAGGGAGAGTTATCGGGGAGAATATATTAAAAAAGAAGAGAGGAGAGTTATCGGGGAGAATATATTAACCAATAAGAAGAGGGAGAGTTATCTGGGAAAAAATATATTAACCAATAAGAAGGGGAAAAAGATCTGGGAGAAAATATTAACCATTAAGAAGAGAGGAGAGTTATCTGGGAGAAAATTTTAACAAAAGAAGAGAGGAAGATCTGGGAGAATATTTTTTCCAATAAGAAGAGAGGAGAGTTATCTGGGAGAATATATTAACCAATAAAAAGAGGGAGAGTTATCTGGGAGAAATATTCCAATAAGAAGAGAGGAGAGTTATCTGGGAGAATATTTTAAACCCAAAAGAAGAGAGGAGAGTTATCTGGGAGAAAATAGACAGAACGGTAGAGTTTATAATTTGTGATAAATGAGAGGGGGAGATGCAGGAGGAAAGGAGGAAGTAAAAAGTAATGAGAAGAGTTAAGTTTTCACTGAGACAATGAGATGCAAGACGGTTGATCCAACAAAAGTTTAATTATATAACTGCTGCAAATTTTTATATATTTCTAAATGTCATCAACCTTACGACCCCCCAAAAAACGAACACAGATATGATATTTGCTTCCCCCAATATCAACAGTGACTGTGTTTAACATCGTAACTTTTCCCCAACATCCCATGGTTTGGGTTGAGGGCAAGCACTTTACCCCAGAACAAGACAGAAACATAAGAGTGGGCCTTGAATCAGCTCTTATTCATACCACAGAACCTCCACCTGGAACCAGTTGTTGGGCCCCCTCCCCTTTCCCCTCACCTCAGAGTCACTTTTTGAGTCACCATTTCCCCTAAGCCCCAGACCATATATTACAAAGGCTTATCAAGACTCCTATACATTTAAAAAAAGGTCTCCGAGCGAAAGTCTTAATAAAGGTGTCCATTCTGACATAGTGTCTTTTCTATATTTGGTCAGTAATGTACTATTTTTTACAGAGGTATGTACACTCAAGACTGTGACTGGAGCTGCCCAATACACGTATTTTATATACAATACTTGATGTTTCCTCATTCCCAGGGAGTCTCCCAGCTAAGCTGACATTTTTCATTCAATACCTTGTATGAGCCCCATCCTGTGATGAAAGACAGGGAAACACAGGTAGCTTTGTAACCACTGTGTAACTATCATATATAACAGTGTAAACACACTACTGATCTATCCGGGTTTTTTTATTTAAAAAAAAATTTTTCCTCTTTGGAGAGATTTTTGGACGCTACTTCCTAAGATTTTTGCATCTTCATATGTACTTGTTGAAAGCTTGGAGGATGGATAGAGGGCACATTTGAACAGGGGACTAAACACTTGTTCCACCAACCCCCACCACTTAAACGGGTAATATAAGAGAATCCAGGCCACATCCCCATTCTTATTTCCATTTTCCTTTCCAATACACTCATGTTTCCTTTTAATTCAATCTATTCTATTTTCTAAATTTATTTATCGTTAAATTTATTATCTTTACTTTTAAGTAATATTTTGCTTGCAGTCAGCTGGAGTGTTTCTCCTTGGGTGAGGGCAGCTGGTGTGGGAGCAGCTGGTGTGGTGTTTACCCCACCTAATGTTCCCACAACCCTCTTAATATTACTGTGTTCACAATGAATTATGCTGAAACTGATAGTTTTATGGGACTGTGTCTGACCCCGGCACACTTGCTGTAACTCCCCTACAAAAGTGAATATAATCGTAAATCCATCAAATTCACAAATGATAACGAAGGTGAGAAGTTGGTAAGTCAGACACAAGTGCAACACTAACAATGACGGAGCTGCAGGTTACAGTAAAACCCGGGGGATAGTCTGATGCGTCAGTCCATCATCAGGGATAGTCTGAGCGTCAGTCCATCATCGGGGAAGTCTGATGCTGTCAGTCCATCACCCTAGGTGTAACAAGATCAGATCGGGTTGTTTATCATTTATAATATGAAAGTGAGAAGATTATTGGTTGGGGAGAACTTTGTAAAGTTTGTTAACCTTGATTTATTTCAAACATTTTTTTCAGATTCAATGTGTTTGTCTCTTTTTTATCTATGTTCCTTGTGTAAACTCGTACACAAGTAAGATTTGTATAAATTTTCTTGTCCTTGAGTGCAGTATTTGATTTATTCGTTATTATTGCAGTGTGCTTTAAATTTCCCCTGTCTTTCATTTTTCCCCAGTGCTTTCCCCTTGTGTTTTTATGCAGTGTCTTTTAATGTTCCTTATTGTTTTGCCCCATGTTCCTAGTTGCATATTTCTTTTTCCTGGGGCCATTCAGTGTGTCCCTTTAAATTTTTTGTGCCAGTATCTCACATGTTTTAGTTCAACAGACAGTTTATATTTTTGTGTCAACCTGTCCCTCTTTTTTTTAAATTTTTGCAGAACCTGTTCATTGAATATATATTTTGTCTGAAGCAGCAAGAACTATCTCTTTATACATATTTTTTAAATGCAAGATCTTATTGCATAAACTATCACATTCACTGACTGAACTTGTTGTGTTGTGTATTCCCTGCAAAACTGTAATTTTTTTTAACCTTTATTTCAGTTTGTGTATTATTGTCTTTGTGTTGACCTTATCAATAATTCCTTGAACAAATTAACTTTTAAACCTTATATGTAAAGTAAAGTAATATTCATTATACTCATTTTCATTAGTTTTTTAAGTGAACTAAGAGTTAAAGTGTTCATTCTCCTTGTGCCCAGTGCAACATTGTTTTTTTTAGTTGATGGTAAATTGTTTATGCAATAATACATTGATTACACTTTAAAATTATTCTCCAGTAGTGATTACTTGTTCTAGTTATTTTTGCATACAGTGTTGTGATTTTATTCCATTTTACTCAGTGTTATCCTGAAAATACAATAATTAATGCTAGTTGTCACATCATAGTTAATTCTTCAGCCAGCAATGCATAAAAATTTAGTGTCATTTTCTCCAGAAAATTTGTTTTCTAGTTTTTTTTCCAGTTGAATAAAATTTTTTTTTTTATTGTATTTCCACTTTGCATTGATTTTTTTTTCCATCTAGTAATTTTGTTTTAAATTCCAGTGGGGGAATCTTTTTTTGCAGTTAATCCTTACAGTAGTCAGTATTGCCTTTTATTGCAATTTGTAAAGTAATTCCTTAAATTTTTACAGTCAAAATTCAGTGAGTGAGTTGTCATTTCTTATATATTTACATTAGTTGTTTTAACCCCCTTTTCTGCATCTAATTCAATGACTTCTTACTTTCCATTTTAACTAATTGTGTACTGTGAATTTTTTACCATTCTCATTTTTTTACCTGAATTAGTTTTTGTGCAATTTTCATTGCAAGTATGTCTCATTACCTTACAGTAGTGTAGCTAATGCGGCATTCAGTCCCCAATGTTCCAAATCCCCTTTGGAAATTCATAAGTCATTTACCACTGCAGACCCCCCAGTTACAGTGTCAATATATTTTCCCTTCGTGATCCTGATAGTTCTTACCGACTGAAAAAAGTATTAGCTCTTGAGCAATGTGTTTGTTCTCACAGCTTGTATCAGAGAGTTATAACAGTTTTTTGGGAATGTGAAGTTCAAAGTCAGCCCTATAGCTTTGTGCATTATGTTTAACGTAGCCGGCGGCAAGATACTGGTATTACTGTCCTCCTGTCGGGAATTTCGCACAAAATCTTCATGAAAATAGCGTTCAGATCCTGGGGTGCCGGAGGTATCCCGACCGCCTTGAGTACTGAGTCTACCCTTTGAATTTTCTAGTTCAAGTAGTAGTTCCTCTCCCGGGGGCCTTTGTTGAAGAAAGACTACTTGAATGAGTTATAGCATTTTCGCTGATGCAAAAACAATTGCAGAAAACGTTTTTGTGGCTAGTGTTTACCAGAGTGTCTGTTGTGTTTGTTGATAGTGAATTTTTCCCAGTTGAAGAAGTCCTTTGCAGAGAAAGGTTTTTGTGTCGAGTAATTATTACCTGGGAAGAGATAGTGAGAGCCATTCTCCTTTGTTCATACTTTTTGTTATTGAGCTATCTATTTCACCCGGGAGAGTCCCTTTCCCCTCCCCCTGCCGTTATTTCCCCCAGTAGGGAAAATGTTCCCAGTTTTAGTGAATAAAGAAAACTCGTTTAAAAGATTATTTGCATTTGCTAGCCGAGTCCTTACTAAGGCTGAACGCAATTTTTCAGTTATGCAAACCAATGTAGTTGCTGATGCTTTGTCCGGGCATGTCAGTGTAAACTGCCGATCCTCCATTTAGTACTGAGGGGTGGGGACTACTCAAAGACAAGACCCCTTTTGATCTGGGTGGTTCGATTCCTGCTCCAGAAAGATCTTATTCCTCTGTGAACAACCAGCACCCATTAGTGACTTTGTCATGAACCAAGAATTACTGTATCGCATACCGAGTTGGGGAAACCTAGTAGAAGATATACCAATTAGTAATTCCACAGTCACTAGTGAAAGTAGCCTTTCAGTAGTTCACGATGTACCAGATGTTGACATCCTGGTATGGATGTTCTTTAAACAAGCCAGATTGAAAAACTTTTTTGGGCCCCGTATGTCTACCGATATTTTGGTATGTCACAGGTCCTAATCCAACCAGATCTTTCCTACTTCTAGTGAGCCATGGGAAAGAGTTGCACTAGATCTGTTACAACTTCCCAAAGTTCCCCAGTGGGAAAAAAACATCTTTTGTGATGGTCGATCACTTTACCAGATTTTGTGAGTTAGTTCCTATCCCAGATAAGACTGCCGAGACAGTAGCTAAAGCGTTTAAGGAACGATAATCTGCAGACACCACCCTAAATCCTTTGTATCCGATAATGGAGGTGAATTTTGAACGAGATTCTAGAAAACCATTTCCTTGTTAAAAATTATAAATCTACCATTGTTCCATCCCATCCTGCCAGCAATGGTTTACAGAAAGAACGAATAAGAAAGTCCTTGACGTCTTGAGAGCTACCATCAATCCCAAAAGTAACCGGGATGAAGTTATACCTGAATGTCGTTATTCCCTACGTACACGACAAGTTTAATTAATTTGTTTATTTGAGATACCAGTGTAGATCCTCCTCAATTTTGAAGTTGAGTTACCTATTGTAACAGAGTTTGATCCACCCGAGATGATAATTATACAGCCTATATCAACTCACCCCAGCAGATTGGGGGAATGTAAAAACCTGTATAGATAAATATGTAGTAAGCGTTTAACTGTGTTTAAATATCTACTTAGTATTACTCAAATTTTTTTTTTTTGTGTTCCCCCCTTTCCCAGTTCGAGAATTAAAAGTATAGATTTTGGGGCCATATCTACCTTGTCTTTTAAGGGGTTTTACTTATAACGGCTGTTCACGTGAACAGCCGTTATAAAAACCCGCAACCCACCACAACCCACCACCCATCAAAACTCACCACCCCTCACTCCAACCCACCACCCTCACTCCAAACCCCCCACCCTCACTCAACCCAACACCCATCACTCACTAACCCACCACTTATCACTAACCCACCACCCATCACCACAACCCACCACCCATCACTCACTAACCCACCACCCATCACTCATAACCCACCACGCATCACCACTAACCCACCACCCATCCTACTAACCCACCACCCATCACCACTAACCCACCACCCATCACTCACAACCCACCACCCATCACTAACTCACCACCCCTCATCCAACCCACCACCCCCACTCCAACCCCCCCACCCATCACTAACCCAATACTCACTAACCCACACTTTCCTAACCCACCATTTTCACTAACCCACCACCCATCACTGCAACCCCCACCCATCACTAACCCAATACTGCTAACCCACCACCCATCACTAACCCAAACTCACTAACCCACCCACTTATCACTAACCCACCATTATCAAACCCACCACCCATCACTCAACCCACCACCCATACTAACCCAATACTCACTAACCCACCACTTATCATAACCCACCACTTATCACTAACCCCCCCCCATCACTCGCTAACCCACCACCCATCACTAACCCAATATTTAACCCACCACCCAAAACCCTTTCACCCAACAAAATAACTAACTTTTTTTTCTGACCTGACACCCATTGAGAAACTTCTATACGTCAGATTTTATTTTATATATTAAGAAAATAAAAGCAGCTTGTGATGTAAAAAACCATTTTGGGGATGGAATTTGACAAGGGACACATCCCTAGCTTTTGTTCCCGTAACTTAACTCGTATAAAATAAGGCAGCCGCCCCTGCGAGTGTACCCAAGTTTTGAGAAAAAGGGGGAGGTGGAAACAGTGAGAGGGCAGTGTCCCCTGACTGACCCTCACTCAACAACATTCCTACTGGTCTCACTCACCAATTAAAAACACACACTCACACACACACACTCACACACCATGCCACAGAGTTGTCAGGAAGTGGAATACTCTGAAAAGTGATATAGTGGAGGTAGGATCCATACATAGCTTTAAAAGCGGTATGATAAAAGGGGCAAGGAGAGTGACCTAGTAGCGACCAGTGAAGAGGCGGGACCAGGAGCTTTAATCGACCCCGCAACCACAAACAGGCAAGTAAAATACGGAGCACGCACGCACACACAAGACGCAAACACACAACGCACGCACACAAACACAAAAACATACGCACACACACCCCCACAAAAAAAACACACACACACACCCCGCGCACACACACACACACACACACACACACACACACAAAACACACGCACACAAACACACAACCACACGCACACACACACGCACACACACACACACACGCACACACACACACACACACACGCCCACACACACATACACGCACACAAAAACACACACACACAAACACACACGCACACAAACACACACACACACAACTCAGGGTCTGTCTTATGAAGAAAGATTGAGGGAAAAAGGACTAAAAACACTGGAGGAAAGAAGGGTCAGAGGAGACATGATAACGACATACAAAATACTGGGGGGAATTGAAAGGGTAGATACTGACATTTTTTCAGAGGGGAAAAGAAACAAGGGGACACAACGGGGCTGAAGACTCAGATGACAAAGGGATGTTAGGAAACATTTCTTCAGCCACAGAGTAGTTAGGAAGGGAATGGACTAGAGAAAAATATAGTGGAGGCAGGAACCATACATAGTTTTGACAAGGATGATAAAACCATGGAGCAGGGAGAGCAGAGACCCAGTAGCAGACAGCGAAGAGGCGGGGCCAGGGGCTGAGTCTACCCTGCAACCACAATTAGGGGAGTACAATTAGGTGAGTACACAAAACACACACACACACACACACACGCACGCACGCACACACACACACACACACGCCCCCCACACACACACACACACACACACACACACACACACACACACACACACACACACAGGAGTTACTTGATCAGGTAAAAAGAAGGTGAACGTATGATGGCATGTAAGAGTCATTCATTAGAAACCTTCAACTGTTCAACTGCGAGATACCGCCTTGTTGGCACTCACAGTGACACCTTGAAATTTTCACCCCCAGTGATCGTAAAACATGCGACTGTACACCGCATAAAACTTCCATGACGCAACAGTGTTGAGATATGCTGGCATATGATGTATGCCAAGGTAATCGCCCCAGGCCTTGGTGTTTCGCTGAACTGCATGAAGCCAGTACTAACAGACCGACCCACCGACTGACCTGCCCTCACTAGACAAGTCGGGAACTAAGCCCAGGATACGAGGCCAGACCCCTGAACCATCTGGTACTAGTAGTAGCTGGGGGTGACACTAGGCAGGTTCAAGTCTGAGGTAACATGGTAGCATCCCTCAATACCATAACTTAAGATAACTCAAAAAACCCCACATTGGTAACATTTTAATTTGGACGTATTAACAGAAAATTAATTGTAATAATATTGGTAGAATTAGAAAATTTTTAAATAAAAAAAATGAAACTTGACATTTTATTGTGGCTCCTGGAGGCGAAAGTTGCCACAATAAAATGTCACATTGTTCATTTTTCCTTTCAAAAAAATTAATTGTTGTGGTATATTTTGTATGAAACTTATCGCTAAAAAGGGAAATTTGAAGGAGCAGCAAGCATCACTTGGGGCAACTTTCTGGGTTACCCACCGAGGGTTGAAACATCTGGTTGTTCTGGTCACGCCAGAACAACCAGACTGAAAAGGGGTCTTAGATTATCGTACCACCAGATGGATCACAGTAAGTGCAGCTACACAAACTCATCAAATTGAGACGCCACCGTCAACCCGACGTCAGAATAATACACCAAAATAATGTTGATAAGTTTTTTACCGCGTCACATTTCCAACGCTCTAACCCCCATCAACAAAATATTTATTTTAGATAAACTTTTGATGGATTTTGAGTTTTCCTACCCCCAGCCCGGCCCTGGGCCAGCCTTGTCTGGTGTTGCCTCGTCAACCAGGTTGTTACACAGCCTGGTTGATCGGGATTGGGGGAGAGACTGGTGGATTTTCCCCTTGAAAACTTCTACATTTGTTCATGCAGACCACATCAATTATCACTAAATTAAATCACACAACAAAGATACCCGTGTTGCACATGTATCTTATTAGTATACCTGGGGGGGGTAACTCACAAAGATACCCAAGTGTTACATGTATTTATTAGTATACCGGGGGGGTGACGGGGGTTAGTCCCTAGCTTAATTTAATATAAATTATCCAAATTTTCCCCTATTGTTAACCGCTTGAAACCCAAAATTTAAAAAAAAAGGAGTGCGGGGAGGATACACCGGCCCCTTTAAATCTTTGGGAAAACAGGTTTTGTACATGGGGGGACTACCTTCATGTGTTCACCATTACATAAAAGACTATGGGAAGGAGAGGCCAGACTTCACCATGGGCGCCACTATCACCCTTCTACCCCCAAATTTTCTTTCTCAGTTTCCCAGTCTGTTACCCTGCCCCTGTCTACGGGCCCTGCTCAGGTTTTTTTCCTTTTACAGTGGAATATATATATATATATATATATATATATATATATATATATATATATATATATATAAAATTATATATATATATATATAACCAGCTCAAGCAAGAACAGCAGACAAGAGTTTTTTAACTATAAAAAAATGTTTTTTAACTTCGACTCAGAAAAGACAAGGTGGTAGATTATTTATACAAATTTCTGAGCAGGAAACCTGAAAGGTTATTCAGCGCCTTGCACAGCAGAATTTTAAAAAAAAACATGAGGCGTCACAGCAGACAAGGGGGAGTGCAACAATGGCACCACGACAGGGGTACCATTTAAACATAGACACAAGTATGCAAAATTACGACAATTGTTAGGGGGTGGACGCTGTAGTGAATACATGTTAACACAAACACATGTACAATTTTAATAAAAGCTAAAGTGCAGTAAAATTAAACATAGTTTTTTCGTCCTTGTTATGTTATGTTATTATCACTTTACCAACACTTTGTTACTAACACTGTTTCTTGAACGTTTTCACGTTTCCAACACTGGTACAATTTTTTTAGCAGCACGCTACCAGTACAGGTTACACTGTTGGATGTGTGCACATTCTCAGTGTAAAGCAGTGCTCTTAATCCATCCGCAGGAAAACTTTTTCATATGGGAGATCATTTTTTCCATCAAACCTGCGCTGCATACTCTAAAGAAGCCTTATACTTATTTTCATTATATTATTGATATTAAGAAATCAATCTGCTAGTTTTTTGGAACCCTTACAGACTGTTCCTTACCGTTTCGAGGACCTTCCGAGCCCTCGGACGTGAGAACCCTTTCCCCCGACTTTAGATTTGATCACCAGAGCACCACATCGTTATAGTTACTGGGACTGGAATGGCTTACTGAATGTGTCACGAGATACTCGCAACTGGGGAATAAACGTTTTTCGTGGGCCCCGGGTTTTTCATAGTCACTACGCGACTATCACGAAAGTCTGAGTACAGTGTAACGGTGAGAAAATAATGAAGATAAGTACGGAATCTTTGGGAAAAGTTAGTGATCAGTCGATGAGATTATGACTTACCTTATACTGTTTCCAGGCAAAAAAATCCACTCTCATACTCAACTGAGTCATCAGACTAACTTACCTGCCCTCTCCCACTCTCCACACGTAGCAACACTCACCTGAAATAAACAAAACGTTAGTTTGTCAAAAAAAGCCAACATAATAAAAAAATAATTATTGTAATTTATGTAAATTTTACATTAACCCCACTCTAGATTAGCTCACGGAAGAGCCCATTTTTTTATACAAGAAACATGGGCATGGGACACAAGTGTTACTGACACGTCACTTTGGGGTGTCAGGGAGGCACTAAGTGAGCAAGGTACAACTAACTTTCCAAGGTAACCAAACAAAATCCTCCTATAAGAGCTCAGTATAGCATACTTATTTGTGTGGAAACTACAGAGAGAAAATGCCTGGCCGACGGTGCAGCAACAACTCGAAAAACTAATAACAGTTATAACAGGAAAACTGGGCAAATGTATATTCAATTTTCTAACAAATATATCACAAAGTCTGACAGATAAAAAACAAAGTCGAAGGAACCCAAAAAAAAAAAGTCAGGGCTGGAAGGCAAGGCCCTAGCACCGTTAGTTTTTCTTCATGAAGATATAGATACCATTACTGTTTCTTATCTTCATGAAGATATGATCCCTTTACTGTTTTTATTTCATGAAGATATAGATACCGTTCGTTTCTTATCCTCAGGGAAAAATATAGATCCCGATGTTTCTTACCCCAGGAAGATATAGATACCGTTACTTTTTTTATCCTCATGGAAGAAAAGATCCCGTTACTGTTTTATCTTCAGAAGATAAAGATACCTTTACTGTTTTTTATCCTCATGGAAGATAAAGATACCTTATTTTTTTCCCATCCTCATGGAAGATATAGATCCCGATGTTTCTCATCCTCATGGAAGATATAGATACCGTTACTGTTTCTTATCCTCATGGAAGATATAGATACCTTATGTTTCTTATCCTCATGGAAGAAAAGATACCGTTACTGTTTCTCATCCTCATGGAAGATATAGATACCGTTACTGTTTTTTATCCTCATGGAAGATATAGATACCGTTATTTTTTCATCCTCATAAGATAAAGATACCGTTACTGTTTCATCCTCATGGAAGAAAAGATCCCGTTACTGTTTCTTACCCTCATGGAAGATATAGATCCCGTTACTGTTTCTTATCCTCATGGAAGATATAGATACCGTTACGTTTCTCATCCTCAGGGAAGATATAGATCCCGTTACTTTTTCCCATCCTCATGGAAGATATAGATACCGTTATGTTTCTCATCCTCAGAAAGATAAAGATACCGATTTTTTCCCATCCTCATGAAAGATAAAGATCCCGATTTTTCCCACCCCATGGAAGATAAAGATACCGTTACTGTTTCTCATCCTCATGGAAATAGATACCGTTACTTTTTCCCATCCTCATGGAAGATAGATCCCGTTACTGTTTCTCATCCTCATGGAAGATAAAGATACCGTTACTGTTTCTCATCCTCATGGAAGATAAAGATACCGTTACTGTTTCTCATCCTCATAAGAAAAAGTACCGTTACTGTTTCTCATCCTCATGGAAGATAAAGATACCGTTACTGTTTCTCATCCTCATGGAAGATAAAGATACCGTTACTTTTTTTATCCTCATGGAAGATAAAAACCGTTACTGTTTCTTATCCTCATGGAAGATAAAGATAAGCATACTAACCGCAGCTTTCTATTTCCCCTCTTGCAGGGGATACCAAATTAAGTATGAAAGTCACTTTAGTAAAAGAAAAAAAAATACAAACGTATCTTAACTATGATGAATATGTTGGCCGGCAGGCCGCCGCAGCAACAGCTTGGTCAAACAGGAAATCAAGGAGGCCTGGCGAAGGGCCGGACCAGAAAGGAAAAAAAATTGAAACAGGTCAATGAAAAACAATGGTGAAATTTTCAACTGCTAAAGTAGAGAAGAATGAAGAGGTGGAACCAGCACAGCATACACAACGATGATTACCACCATATATTAGTGTGTTAGGACCAGGAATATGTCAAGAGGATCTGTCACTTGCTGAGAACAATAAGAAAATGTTGCAAGGATCAAGACAATGACGGGGAATTACGAGAACTTTCAAAATATGTGAAGTAACTCCAATCATGGAACTTTTAAATAAATGATACTAAAAGGTTTTTCACTTCGCAATCAGAGGTGCCCCGTATCTCGATCGCAGCGCACTCAGCTCACTTCTGAGGTCCCGGGGATCGAATTTCCCCCTGGTACGGCTGGAAAACATTTGGGCGTGTTCCCTAAGACACCTGCTGTCCCTGTTCACCCATCAGTTTAAAAAGGGTACCTGGGTGTTAGTCATAGTGCGGGTCCATCCTGGGACAAAAATGACCAATTTCCCCAAATGCTCAGCATAACAAGCTGCTTTTATATAGTAGTATGTCATTGATGTCACTAGGCCTGTATACCTTGTACTTGTACTTGTAGTAAATCAAGATATTATTATATATTAATAATAATAATAATAATAACATTTATGAAGGATTCAGGGGAAACCCGGGAGGCCGGACTTGAGTCCTGGAGATGGTAAGTACAGTGTCTGCACTCTGAAGGAGGGATGTTAATGTTTCAGTTTTATAACTGTAGTGTAAAGCACCCTCTGGCAGGACAGTGATGGAGTGAATGATGACGAAAGTTTTTTTTTCGGGGCCCCCCTGCCTTGGGGGAATCGGCCGATTTTTAATAAAAAATAAGAAGAACAGTAATGATGGAAATTACTAACATAAGATGAATAAAAATCCAACAAATTGGATGCGACAACACTTGCAAACAATGATACAAAAAGTTTTGAAGAAGAATTTAGCAGTGGGGTCCCCCCAAAGGGTCAGTACTTTCGCCATTATGTTTTTTTCTATATAAATTCCACCAGAAGGATAAATAACTATATTAAAATGTTATAGAATAAAGTATCTAAATAATGTTAATTATAAAATAATTGTTAGATAAATAGAACAGTTTGAGTGACAATGGGAAAGGGTTTAACGGAAGATAATTGAAAAAACTAAACGTAGGGAAAAGAAACGTAAAGTGTTGGCGTTATAAAACATTGAAAACATTAGACACGATAATCCAAGGGGGGGGGAGGGGGGGGAGGGAGGGGGAGGGGGGGAGGGAGGAAGGGGGAAGGAGAGAGAGAGAGAGAGAGAGGGGGGGGGAGGATAAGGGGGGGGGTGATTCAGTAAAACGGCTCTGGGTGTGGAAAGTTTGTGATGGTTTTTGGGGAAAACTGGCTGTGGTTGGGGCGATGAGGAAGATCCTCGAAAACATTCCCAGACAGGGAAAGGGAGTGTTTCCCGGATGGTTGCTGCCTACCCGCCTCTCCAATTTTTTCATTATTTGATAGTAAGGCAGGTTTCCTGGTGGTTGCTGCCTACCAGCCTACTACCAATGTTTTACATTATTATGATAGTGGCAGTGTTTCCCGGGTGGTTTCTGCCTCCACCCACTACCAATGTTTTTCAATTATGATAGTAAGGCAGTGTTTCCCCGATGGTTGCTGCCTACCAGCCTACTACCAATGTTTTAAATATTATGATAGTAAGGCAGTGTTTCCCCGGGTGGTTGCGCCTACCAGCCTACTACCAATGTTTTACTATTATGATATAAGGCAGTGTTTCCCGGATGGTTGCTGCCTACCAGCCTACTACCAATGTTTTAATTTTTATGATAGTAAGGCAGTGTTTCCCTGATGGTTGCTGCCTCCAGCCTACTACCAATGTTTTACATTATTATGATAGTAAGGCAGGTTTCCCCGGATTTTTGGGCCCACCAGCCTACTACCAATGTTTTCTTTTTATGATAGTAAGGCAGTGTTTCCCTGGATGGTTGCGCCACCAGCCTACTTTCCTTTGATATACCTTTAAAAGTTTCGAGAGTATCATTTTCGAGCCCGGCCATGGGCCAGGCTCGCTGGTTTGCCTGGTCAACCAGGCTGTTGCTGCTGGGGCCCGCTGCCCCACATATCCATCACAGCCTGGTTGATTCACCTGGTGAAGATATTTGCCCAGTTTCCTCTTGGGTTCCCCTACACTGGTTCCAGCCGTGTTTGGGATATCTTCGGGTAAGATGTTGAATAGTCTGGGCCCCCGGATGTTAATACAGTGCCCCCTATTGTCCCCACCGCCCCCCTGCTCCTCACGGGGTTTATTTTACTTTTTCTCCCAATTCTCACTCCAGATGTTGTTATGGCGGGTGCAGATTTGGGACCGGGCCCCCTGTACTTTCCATGTATATTTATCATGTATCTCTCTCTCCTCCGCCCCAAGAGTACATGTTCAAGATTTGAAGGCGTTCCCAATAATTTAGATGTTTAAGGTCAATGTGAGCCGAAAAGATCTCGGTTTGTTCCAGCTCGTATTTCTCCTCCCCTGAACGGGGCCGTCAGCACTGAGCAGTATTCAAATGGGGGGCACTAGCGATTTGAATAGTGTCACCATCGGCATTATTTCCCTTGTTTTGAAAGTTCTCAATACCCCCCCCGTCATCTTCCTGGCTGTTTGATCTTTGTCTTGTTATGGTCTTTAAACGACAGATCAGCAGAAAAATTTATTCCCAAGTCCTTTACGTGTTCCTTTCGTTCTATGGGGTGACCTTTTGGGTTTTGTATATAGTGTTCCTTTTGAGTTCTTCTTTTTTTTCCATACCTAAGAGCTGAAACTTATCACCATTGAACGTCATGTTGTTCTCCATGCCCATTGGAAGACCCTGTTTATGTCCTCCTGTAATTTTTCAGTGTCCTCTCCCGTAGTGACTTTCATGCTTATTTTAGTGTCATCTGAAAATGATGATAAAAGGTGCTGGGGGTTTTTTTCTATGTCTGCTATGAGGATGAGAAACAGAGAGGTGCCGGACAGTCCTTGGGGCACTGAGCTTTGACCTGCTGATACTGGATCTTGCCCTGTTCACTACTACTTTTTTTGTTCTTTGTGTTGGAACTCAAAATCCCGCCTACCTTCCCGTAATGCCTATGGCCCCCATTTTGGCGCTATCACTCCATGATCGCATTTGTCAAACGCCTTTGCAAAATCTGTGTAAATCACATCTGCGTTTTTGGGCGTCCTCCAATGCCCCGTAATTCTGTCATAATGGTTCAAGCTGTGACAGGATGATCGACCCGCTCAAAGGGTATGCTCTACTACCTCCCTTTTGCAAAAGGGGCTATGCCCGACCCCTTTTAAAGGCCCTGAATTTCACCAGATCAAGCTCTTTCTCCACAGAATACAAGGGCTCTTTCTAATGGTACTTGCACTGCTTTATAAATAAAACATTCCATGAATCTGGTCCAGGTGCTGAGTAAGTGGGCATGTTGGCCATTTCTTTTTGAAATCGGGGGTTTGTACTAATGTCGGTTAGGTGGTCCGGTTCTGCTGGAGGAAAAAATTTTCATTTTTTACCAATGTTTTACATTATTATGATAGTAAAGGGGTGTTTCCCGGGTGGTTGCGCCTACCAGCCTACTACCAATGTTTTACACTATTTGATAGTAAGGGAGGCCCCCCGATGGTTGCTGCCTACCCGATACTACCAATGTTTTAATATTATGATATAAGGCAGTGCTTCCTGGATGTTGCTGCCTACCAGCCACTACCAATGTTTTACACTATTAGATAGTAAGGCAGTGTTTCCTGGGTGGTTGCTGCCACCCGCCTACTACAATGTTTTACACTATTATGATAGTAAGGCAGTGTTTCCCTGGGTGGTTGCTGCCACCAGCCTACTACCAATGTTTTACACTATTATGAAGGAAGGCAGTGTTTCCCCGGGTGGTTTTTGCCTACCAGCCTACTACCAATGTTTTTCACTCTTATATAAGGATGTTTCCCGATGGTTGCTGCCACCAGCCTACTACCAATGTTTTTCATATTTTGATAGTAAGGCAGTGCTTCCCTGGATGGTTTGCCTACCACCTACCAATGTTTTAAATATTATGATAGTAAGGCAGTGTTTCCCCGATTTGCTGTCCAGCCTACTACTAATGTTTTACACTATTATGATAGTAAGGCAGTGTTTCCCGGGTGGTTGCTGCCTACCAGCCTACTACCAAGTTTTACACTTTATGACAGGAAGGCAGTGTTTCCCCGATTTTCCCTACCAGCCTACTACCAATGTTTTACACTATTATGATAGTAAGGCAGTGCTTCCCGGATGGTTGCTGCCTACCAGCCTACTAAAAGTTTTACACTATTATGATAGTAAGGCAGTGTTTCCCCGGGTGGTTGCTGCCAAGCCTACTACCAATGTTTTTCACTATTATGATAGTAAGGCAGTGTTTCCCTGATGGTTTCCACCAGCCTACTACCAATGTTTTAATATTAGATAGTAAGGCGTGCTTCCCCGGATGGTTGCTGCCACCAGCCTACTACCAATGGTTTACACTATTAGATAGTAAGGCAGTGCTTCCCCGGATGGTTGCTGCCCACCAGCCTACTACCAATGTTTTTCACTATTATGATATAAGGCAGTGTTTCCCGGGTGGTTGCTGCCTACCAGCCTACTACTGAGAAACGTCAAGAAACGAGGGGGGAAATGAGAAACAGAAAGGGAATAGATTAAAATAGAAGCGGAAAATTAAGAAATTTGACAAATTATATAAACCCCAAGGAAGAGCGTTCAAGAGTAGGAGATAGTGTATGTTGTACTGTACGATGTAGGAGATAGGGACGTTGAGGAGATTGGAGATAGTGTATGTTTATGTACGATGTGGGGATAGTGTACGTTGTAGGGGACGATGTAGGAGATAGTGTACGTTATGTACGATGTAGGAGAAGTGTACGTTGTAGTACGATGTGGAGATAGTAGTTTAGTGTGATTGGAGATAGTGTATGTTGTACGTAGATGTAGGGGATAGTGTAGTTTTAGTGTACGATGGGAGATAGTGTACGTTGTAGTGTACGATGTAGGAGATAGTGTATGTTGAGTGTATGATGGAGAGAGTGTGTGTTGTATGTACGATGTAGGGATAGTGGTTGTATGTAAGATGTAGGAATAGGGACGTTGTAGTGTACGATGTAGGGGATAGTGTACGTTGAAGATGTAGGAGATAGTGCTTTTAGTGTACGATGTAGGAGATAGTGTCGTTTAGTACGATGTAGGGGATAGTGTATTGTAGTTTCGATGTGGAGATAGTGTGTTGTAGTTACGTGTGGAGATAGGGATGTTTGTTGTAGT
>WNWK01025154.1:0-28855 GCA_009830355.1 Cherax destructor
TCAAACTGTTCTTGACATCTTTTAAAATAACTGTTACATCAAAAAAAATTATAATCATGCTAGTCTTGCATCGTCTGCGTAAGCACAAAACATCCAGTCCACAGATCCACACGATCCACACGATCCACACGATCCACACGATCCACACGATCCACACGATCCACACGATCCACACAGGAACCCGCAGTTCAATCCTTAATTGAGTGATGCTTCTTGCTGACCTCAGTCACTGCGTGGCCAGATTTCCTATGACCGTTTTCCTAAGCTGGTTATTAGAGTTGAAATAGTTTTTTTTTTATTGGTTTATAGAACCTAGTCAAACCTAACCTAACCCAACCTAACCTAACCTTACCTAAATTAATCTAATCTTGATGAATCTGAAGCTTAGGCAGGAAGATGGTCGCTTATACTGGAGTCAGACAAGGTGCAGCAGTTGAAGATATCGCCACAGATGGGCGGACGCACGAGAGGAAGTAGGCCATGCCCAAGAGATGGGCCAGAAGTTAGTAAACAGGTTGATGAAGGTATCCTCTGTATCAAAATTGTATGGTCATGACTTTCCATAGTGGGTCCTCCCACATGTGACGATACCTTCAACTGCTCCACCTTTTCTGTTTCCTATATAAGAGACTAACTTTACATATTCTAACCTAATAGCTCCATGAAGGTGTTACCTGTGTGACCGCTGCTCCTTGAAGGTGTTACTTGAGCGACGGCTCCCTAAATGGCTCACTTGAGTGACAGCTCTTGGCGTATCCTAACCTAACCTAACCTAACTTCACCTAACCTAGCTGAACCAAACCTAACCTAAAATCAAGAGAATATTACTTTGAGTTTCTAGAAAATGTTCATAATATTGATGCTGAATTCCACAAAGACAAGTGAAGGCTCGATCCTCAGTCCAGTAACCTTCAGTCAGAGTGCTGAATACCTCACAGGAAGTTAATGACGACAACCAGATGATAAGCATTAAGTAAAATAAAGAAACATTAGTAAAACAAAGAAACAGCGAAATGCAGGAGAAAAAAAATGCAAGGTAACATCTTCAAGGAACTGTCATTTAGGTAGCCCCTTCAAGAAGCTGTTACTCACGCAGCACCTTCAAGGAGCTTTCAAACAGGTAGCTCTTTCAAGGAGCTGCCTCTCAAGTATCACCTTCAAGGAGCGTCACTCAAGTAACACCTTCAAGGAGCTGTCTCTCAAGTAACACCTTCAAGGAGCTGTCACTCATGTAACACCTTCAAGGAGCTGTCTCTCAAGTAACACCTCCAAGGAGCTGTCTCTCAAGTAACACCTTCAAGGAGCTGTCTCTCAAGTAACACCTCCAAGGAGCTGTCTATTAAGTAACACCTTCAAGGAGCTGTCACTCAAGTAACATCTTTAAAGAGCTGTCACTCAAGTAACACTTTCAAAGAGCTGTCACTCAAGTAACACCTTAAAGGAGCTGTCTCTCAAGTAACACCATCAATGAGCTGCCACTCATGTAACACCTTCAAGGAGCTGTCTCTCAAGTAACACCTTCAAGGAGCTGTCACTCAAGTAACACCTTCAAGGAGCTATCACTCTAACACCTTCAAGGAGCTGTCACTCAAGTAACACCTTCAAGGAGCTGTCTCTCAAGTAACACCTTCAAGGAGCTGTCACTCAAGTAACACCTTCAAGGAGGTGTTACTTAGGTAACACCTTCATGGAGCTATCACTCAAGTAACACCTTCAAAGAGCTATCACTTAAGTAACACCTTCAAGGAGCTATCACTCAAGTAACACCTTCAAGGAGCTATCACTTAAGTAACACCTTCAAGGTGCTGTCACTTAAGTAACACCTTCAGGGAGCTGTCACTTAAGTAACACCTTCAAGGAGCTCTCCCACAGGTAGCACCACTCATGAGCGGTCACTCCACAAGTAAGCACCACGGTAATAGTACTCATCAAAGCCACCGCTTCATCCTATAAACAACACCTGCATTTTGATGGGTTGTGTTGGCGTGGTCAAGAGGAAGGGAGCGAGGACCACCAGCGGGAAGAGTAACTACTAGTTAGCATAGCTCCTAGCTAGTGTTTAATGTTCATTATTCAAGGTAATGTGTGATTATATTATAAGCAGATCAGAGTAACCTTACCAAGGTGTCAGTTAGTGACTACCAGTGCCGGCGATGGTAGTTACTACAGGTGTTAAGGATTAGGTGATTGGTGGAGGTATCTTAGTTATATAAGACTGTTATTATTAGAAGGAGAAAGGTGAAGAGTCTTAGTGATAGTTATTAGAGTCTAAGTGAGGAAAATGGTAATATTAATAATAATACTCACGTCTCACTCACAGTTCAGTAGTTAGAAGTGATAGTTACAGCGTATTAAGAAAGGGTGAACAGGGAATATATAGCAGTGATAGTTATAATCAAGCACGAGTTAAGAGCACTTTAATATATCGAGCAGAGATAAAGTGTACTGAAGTTATATATATATATATATATATATATATATATATATATATATATATATATATATATATATATATATATATCATAAATATATGCAAAAAATGAAAAAGAAACAGTGTGATATCAAATATGCAAGAAAACACTATGACAGAAACATGAAGAACAAGCGCTTATATGGCGAGACTACTCACATCATCAAGAACTCAACAGGTAACATTCACGACTTTGAAGGGAACATAAGAAAGGATCTGAAACTCTTCAGGTCTCTTATGTTCCTCACAGAGTCGTGAGATGTTACGCTACTGTGAGGTGTATCTTTGTTATGTGATTGACTGTGAGGTGTAGTCTTGCCCCATATAAAGCCCTTCTGTCATGTTTCCTGTTATGTTCCTTGATAATGTGAGTAGTCCGAAAGCTTGAATTCTTATTTTTTCATAGTTTTTCTTTGCATATATATTATATATATATATATATATATATATATATATATATATATATATATATATATATATATATATATATATATATATATATATCGTGCCGAATAGGAAAACTGGTCAATTAGCAAGAACTCATTTAAAATTAAGTCGTTTCTAAAATTTTCTCTTATACATTTAAAGATTTTTTTTTATTTATATTAATGTAAAAATTAATAATTTTATTCCAAAAGAACCTTAGAAAACTTACCTAACCTTATTATAACAAGCGCAATTTAATTTAGGTTAATCCAACTAAACATATTTTATATTAGTTTACAATAATTTAATAATAAACGAACACAATGAAATATATTTTTTCGTTAGATTCAGAATAATTTTTGCGAAATTATTGCACACTCGAATTTTCGCTTGCCTTATTCGGCAAGAAGAGCAGAGAGAGAGAGAGAGAGAGAGAGAGAGAGAGAGAGAGAGAGAGAGAGAGAGAGAGAGAGAGAGAGAGAGAGAGAGAAAATCGCAGTCAGCAGGACTCGGTACTGCTACTGAGACAGTCAAGATTCCCAGGCAGCGCTCTTAGCCACTCAGCCACAAATATCACATAAGCTGGGCAGCCTGGTTCACAAGCCATGTTTCTTTCCCAGCCCGGGCACGTCAATGAGCCTCAAGTGTATATTCAAACTATTTCAATCTCCTCCTGTATGTTCTGACCTCAAAAGCGATTTTTATATGAATGTACCACCGTCTCAGTAGCAGTATCGAGTCCTGCTGACTGTGATCTTTCTCTGTATAACCCGCTTGTTTCTGCTTGGTGCATTGATATATATATATTATATATATATATATATATATATATATATATATATATATATATATATATATATATATATATATATATATATATATATATATATATATATATATATATATATATATTTATAGACAACCACTATGAAAAAATAGAGGAATTCCAAGTGCTTTCGTGACTACAATCCTTCCCAATAGAGCTAAGTGGTATAGATATGTTGATGATATTTTGTGCCTTATGCCTAAGAATGTAGACATAAACCATTTCCTTGTTAAATTAAATAGCTTAGCTCATTCTATAAATTTTACTGTTGAATTCGAAGTAAATAACTCATTGCCTTTCCTAGATGTTTTTATTATTAAGGGTAACATTGATTTTAAATTTAAAATTTACAGAAAACCTACAAATAATTGTTCCTATGTACACTATTATTCTTCACATCAAGATAGAGTTAAAGTGTCGGTTTTTTCTTCAATGTTTTTGAGAGCTTTACGTATTTGTAGTCCAGAGTTCATAGATGAAGAAATCTCTAAAATTTATGAAATAGCTAATGATTTAAAATACCCAAGAAACATAATTGATAAATCTTTTAAAATAGCTAGAAATACTTTTTACAATCCAGAAAGGGACAACCAACCCTATTCAACCAAAAATATGTTGGTTCTCCGTTACCATGAAAACTTGGTTGATATGCCTTCCTTTCTTAAGAATTTTAATATCAAAGTTGTATTTAAAAATCTTGATACAGTAAAAAGACTTTTGATAAAAAATTCCCCCCAAAATGCTGACGGATGTGTCTATAAGATTCCCTGTAAAATATGCGATAAAGTTTATTATGGTCAAACTGGTAAAAGTCTTGAACTAAGATTAAAACAACATAAATATAGCATTAGAACTGGACAAGATTCTAATGCTCTATTTATTCATGTGAGAGATTTTAACCATCCAATTGATTTTCAAAATGCTGAGAAGGTTGTATCAAGCAAGTCCATGGTTGAGAGGAATATAATAGAATCATGTTTCATAAAAAATAGTTTTGAAAATAATATAAATATTTCTTTTGGTTTATATAAATTGGATTCATTTATAATTAATAAAATTTGGGAAGAATTTAATGATAAATTGGACTAATCTTAATTCTTGGGAAGAGTTTCAGGTCTTTTCTTATGTTCCTCTTCACAGAGTCGTGTGATGTTACGCTACTGTGAGGTGTTGTCTTTGTTAGTGTGATGTGACTGTGAGGTGTATTCTGCCCCTTTATAAGCCTTCTTGTCATGTTTCCTTTTATAGTTCCTTGATAATGTGAGTAGTCACGAAAGCGCTTGGAATTCTTCTATTTTTTCATAGTGGTTGTCTTGCATATTTTGATATCACCTGTTTACTGTGATCTTTATATATATATATATATATATATATATATATATATATATATATATATATATATATATATATATATATATATATATATATATATATATATATATATATATATATATATATATATATATATATATATATATATATATATATATATATATATATATATATATATATATATATGCATTTATATATATACATATATATATATATATATATATATATATATATATATATATATATGCATTTATATATATACATACATATATATATATGGATGACGAATGGTTTTGGGACATGACGATCTGTTGGAGTGTGAGCAGGGTAACATTGTGTGAAGGGATTCAGGGAAACCAGTTAATTGATTTAGTTGGACTTGAGTCCTGGAAATGGGAAGTACAATGCCTGCACTTTAAAGGAGGGGTCTGAGATAGTGACAGCTGGGAGGGACTTTTCTCAGCTGTAGTATCTGAGCTCCTCTGCAAAGACAGTGATTATGTATGAGTGTGGTGAAAGTGTTGAATGATGATGAAAGTTTTTTCTTTTTGGGGATTTTCTTTCTTTTGGGTCACCCTGCCTCGGTGGGAGACGGCCGACTTGTTGAAAAAAAAAAAAAAAAAAAAATATATATATATATATATGCATTTATATATATACATACATATATATATGTATATATACGTATACATATATATATATATATATATATATATATATATATATATATATATATATATATATATAGATAGATAGATAGATAGATAGATAGATAGATAGATAGATAGATAGATAGATAGTGAGTGTATGACTTACCTCACTTGACACTTCACGTCACTACGCTGCAATAAAGTAAAAGGACTGATGTTCCTCACACCAGTTTCTTCAGTCTTCTTTATCTTAAGTTTCATTCCAGGTGTGTGCAGCAGTTTCCAGTTAGCACAACACTAACCTTCTCTTCTCACCTGAGTGATTACTCAACTTCCATCTCTCTTCTATTAGAGAGAAAGACGGTCTCGTTTAAAGCATTCAGTTGTATGTTTAGTTTCAAGAGTGTAGACAGGAACTTATAGTTAAGGAACAAAAATCAAGCGGACGTAATGTACTCCCGCGCCTCGGTGCGTATATCATGAAGGACAGAGTAGTCAGGGTACGTGGCTCGACGCTAGGTATCACTGGATACATTGTCTGATGGTCCTTCACCCGTCAAGACATACATATACACAACACACGCACACACACAGCAACAACAACAACGACAACAAGCTAGCATCAGCGGCTTATGGGAGACCGAGACTGACAAACCCAAGAATCACCTTATGGAACCTCAGGAAAGAGTATGTTAGACTCATTGTAGAGTATGCAGCACCAGCATGAAGCCCACTCTTGATCAAGCATATGCAAAGGACACAATCTGGAACACTGCAGAACCAGTGACGATGTGTTTAATGTCTTAAAAAGTACTTCAAGGGACTGATAGGGCAGATAAGATCAGACAGCATGAAATGAGAAGACCAGGAACAAGGTATCTTAAATATTTGCTAAAAAAAATAGAGGTTAATTCACCCACCACAACTGTAACTACCCATCAGCACCGCTAACATACCACAGAACCACCAGCTGTAGTACCAGTACAGAACCACCAGCTGTAATACCAGTACAGAACCACCAGCTGTAACACTAGTACAGAACCACCAACTGTAAAACCAGTACAGAACCACCAACTGTAAAACCAGTACAGAACCACCAACTGTAAAACCAGTACAGAACCACCAACTGTAAAACCAGTACAGAACCACCAACTGTAAAACCAGTACAGAACCACCAACTGTAAAACCAGTACAGAACCACCAACTGTAAAACCAGTACAGAACCACCAACTGTAAAACCAGTACAGAACCACCAACTGTAAAACCAGTACAGAACCACCAGCTGTAAAACCAGTACAGAACCATCTTCAACAACAACCTCACCAGGGAAGAGTGAAGACATAGGGTGACAGACAGAGAGAGAGAGAGAGAGAGAGAGAGAGAGAGAGAGAGAGAGAGAGAGAGAGAGAGAGTCAAATCATTAAGAATAAAATCGAGCAGTAAGAATAACAGTATAGTACAAAGCTTTTAAGGCTTAGATATCATCTCATATGTGACCTGACACCTGACCCAGCACGCTGACCATGGGAGTGTAGTAAAGATTTGGTCAGGTCACTTGTCAATTCAGGCATAGCTTAAATACTCTACAAATTTGTGTGTGTGTGTACTCAAAAAATTTACCTAATTGTGGTTGCAGGGGTCGATTCATAGCTCCTGGCCCCACCTCTTCACTGCTACTAGGTCCACTCTCTCCCTGCTCCATGAGCTTTGTCATATATCTTCTTAAAGCTATGTATGGATCCTGCCTCCACTACACCATTCTCCAGACTGTTCCACTTCCTGACAACTCTATGACTGAAGAAATACTTCCTAACATCCCTGTGACTCATCTGAGTTTTCAACTTCCAACTGTGTCCCCTTGTTGCTGTGACCCCTCTCTGAAACATTCGGTCCCTGTCCACCTTATCAATTCCTCTCAGTATTTTATATGTTATTATAATGTCCCTCCTGTCCTCCAGTATTGACAGGTTGAGTTCCCTTAACCTCTCCTCGTAGGACAAATCCCTCATCTCCGGGACTAGTCATATTGCAAACTTTGCACTTTCTCTAATTTCTTCACGTATTTGACCAAGTGTGGGTTCCATAGTGGTGCTGCATACTTCAATATGGTCCTGACGTACACAGTGTAGTGTCCTGAATGACTCATTACTTAGATGTCGAAACGCTGTTCTCAGGTTTGCCAGGCGCCTGTATGATGCAGCTGTTATTTAGTTGAAGTGAGCCTCAAGAGATGTGCTCGGTATGATGCTCACCCCAAGATTCTTTTCCTTGAGTGAGTTTTGCAGCCTCTGACCTCTTAGGCTGTACTCCGACTGTGGTCTTCTTTGTCCTTCCCCAAGCTTCATAACTTTGCACTTGCCGGGGTTAAACTCCAGGTACCATTTGTCGGACCAGGTTTACAGCCTTGGTTACCTGATCCTCGTCCGCTTGTATTCTCCTTATCAGTTTTACATTGTCTACGAAGAGGGACCAGGGAATGACCCTTGTGGAACCCCACTCGACACATACACCCACTCTGACACCTCGTCGTACCGACACACGTTGTTCCCTTCCTGGCAGGTATTAACTGATCCATTGTAGTACTTTCCCTCCTATTCCTGCCTGCTCCTCTAGCTTTTCAACCAGCCTCTTGTGTGGTACTGTGTCGAAAGCCTTCTTACAGTGTGTGTGTGTGTGTGTGTGTGTGTGTGTGTGTGTGTGTGTGTGTGTGTGTGTTGTGCGTGTGTGAATTGCCGAATAAAGAGAGTATCGTGAATATGAAAATCGTATACAATACCGACAGGTACTGTATACCATTTTCATATTCACTCTGTCAGACACTGCAACACAACGGTATCTTGGTACAGAAAATATCTTCGACAACTTTTTCAGGTGAGAATGGGTGGATTTGGGACCTGCCCTCTCAGTAATTACATTCTTCTAGTAGTGGAATGCGCCTCACCTTTGACAGTATATAATAAGTCTTCATACTGTTGCTTCAACTTCACATTGTCCCAGACTATGGAGTAAATCTCTTCTCCAGGCTGAGGGACTGACCACCTAAAAACTACGTCTTCAATGATGGACTGATTACATCGTCTTCACATCTTTACTGCTTCTGCTGACTCTTCTGTACTCGACTGAAGAAACCTACTGTGTAGGCGAAAAAATTAGGAATAAAGATACGTAACTGTTGCACAAGTGTGTTACTTATCAAGAAAGAGTATCACAAAATTTTGAGAAATGGTTGTTTGTGGCTGGAGTCCAAGATGTGGATGGTCGACCCTCCTTACGATAAGCATGTAACAGACACGCTAACAAGTTATACTTGAACTTAAAGGGCTCCATTGAAGACCACGCTGAACTTTACTAGGAACTTATGAGAGATAATTTCTGGTTAAGCTGATGCTAGTTACGTGAGCTAGAGTTGAGAATTGACGAGCCTCCAACGATGTAGTGTTGTTTCCGCTTGTAGGGGTGTCAACAACGTCACATGTTGGCACTAAGGCACTTCCTAGCATGTGTTGTGTTCACTTGTTTCCCAGGTTGTCGCGGGTGCTGCTGCCAGTTTACATTTTACAACCTCTTCCAAAAAACATTTACACCTTGTAAAAAGCAGTTGCAACCTAATAGACATATTTTAGTGCATACCAGTTTCTCTGGCACCTTTCCCACATGTAATACACGACGTGTACTTGCCAACTTGACCCAGCTTTCACAAGAGTGAGCTGTAAGCATATTTATAATGCCGTAGGCTTGACTGTGCCGCCACAATGAGTCTCTGACGCCAGCCAAGTCGCTTGTCATGCGTTTCTCTTTACACGCCTTGATAATTTATTGTTTAACTGAATGTATTTGCTTAAGCATGGGGTTAGTAAGGAGGCCAGGCATGTCTCAACGTAATCAACAAGCCTGCCTGGGAGAGCGCTCATCAAAACATAGGTATCCTGTAAATTATATTAGGAGATGCGGTTTGATGAAGTATGTGGAGGGGCAATTACAGGGTTGTTATGAAAAAGGTGGTCGTCATGAAACGGGGGAAATCCGTGTATTAAAGGAAAAGTTATGGGACATACAGATAGAGAGGTTTGAGGCGTGCCGCATGAAAGCTGGTATAGATGATCTGTTAGTGGGTGATAGGCCGTCAAAAACGGTGTTGAGTCACTGTAGGCGAAAACGTGAGGCGAGGACAATAGAATGTATGAAAGTCGAGCAGAGGCTGGAGAGTTATGAGCAGGGTATGGTAATTCGGGGTACAGAGGCAGTCGGAGTATTTGTGGATAAATGGTTTGCACGTTATATGAGTAGTGTGGATGTGGGGTTGGAGTATAGGAATCTCCTTTTGGAGGGAATTCAAGAGCAGTTGGAGGAGAGGGATAGAGAGGCTATGGGAGGTGTTATTAGCGAGGAGGAGGTGTGGGCAGCAGTGGATGGGTTGAGTAAGGGGAGTTCCCCAGGAATAGATGGTATAGCAAATGAATTTTATAGGAAGAATTGGGATGCGGTGAGGGGCTGTCTAGTGCGCTTGATGAATTGTATGAAGTCCGCAGGGGTGGGGGAAGGAGAAAGTAGTATTGGGGTTGTAGTTTTAGTCAGGAAGGGAGGGGGAGGATTCTCTGAGTAATTATAGGCCTATAATTCTAATGAATGCGGACTATAAAATATTGGCTAAAATACTAGGTAATATAATAAAGAAAGTGTTGGGGAAGTTGATTGCAGAGGGGCAAGGTGGAATACCTGGTAGGAGTGTGGTAAATGGTCTTGAGCGAATTAAAGATTATGTTGCGCATGGGAAAGGAGGTGTTTTGGCTTTAGATTGGAAGGGTGTATATGATAGTGTGGAAAGGGACGTGCTGTATGACATAATGAGAAGGCAGGGTTTTGGGGAAGAAATTGTGAAGTGGATTGAGAGGTTGTATGGGGGAGCGTGTGTCAGAGTACAGGTGAATGGTAGATTGGGGGATTTGGTTCCAATGGGTAGGGGTCTGCGCAGGGTTGTCCCCTTTCACAGATATTATTTGCATGTTTACAGGACCCTTTTACAGATTAATTGAGGTAGGGGTGTGGATGAATGTTGATGAGGCAAAAGAACGCACGGGCATCGTAGGGTATGTGGACGACACTACGGTACTTGTGGGTTCGGAGCAGGGCCTGGTAAATGTGGGGACATTGTTCGTGTGTTTTGTGGAGCAACTGGGATGAGAATAAACGATAGTAAAACAAAATTATTGGAGGTAGGTACTTGGGTGGGAGGGACGTTGGGCAGAAGTCAGGTGTGGCATGTCGTTTCAAGTGTGAGGATATGTGGGGTGGAATTTATGAAGGATCGTAGTTTGGCAAGAAAATTGAATTCTCGTAGGGTGATACAGGGGCGACGGACCTACTGCAGGTTTGGAGAGCGAAGGAAGTTACTTTGAGACAGAGGGTAATAATAGTGAATAGTATGGTTTATAGTAAGCTGTGGTATGTAGCTGCCATATTCCCTTTATTACAGGCTGACGTGGAGGTTCTGGAACGAATGGTTTTAAGTATGTGTGGGCTGGTGGAAGACATTGGGTAGGGCGTAACGTTGTGCGAACAGTGTGAAATTGGGGGTTTGGGATTAATTTGGTTAGAACGTAGACTGTTGTGCTTGTACCTCAAACGTTGTCTGGTGCGGAGGGTGGATTAGGCAGGTCAGGGAAGAAGGAGTGGGGGTACTCCGGGAGATGAGTGAATGGTGGGATGACAGGTCTCTGGTATATGGTAAGGACATATTAAGAAGTTTGATGGTGGTAAGACACCCGCAGGACATCTCGGTTGGTAGGCTAGGTATTTTGGGGGATCTCATCAGGTGATAGAATGCGTGTCGATATATCCTATGTATGGTTGGGCTGAGATATGGGGGATTAAAGGGGTTGAAGCTGGAGTCTAGGGATCGGGAGTTCATGTTTAGGTTTTTACATGATGCTGTAGCGTCAAAGGCTTCTTTAGTGAGCATGGGTTTGGTGAGAGATGGTGCATGTGTGAGATGTGGGGAATTGGATACTACACTGCATGGGATATATTTTGTGAATCTTTGGGGCCAATACGGAAGTGGGCCGGGAGGGGCTTCGCCATATGGGGGTGGGGGCATCTCGTTTTTGAGGGCAATGTTTCTAGACCTCAGGGGACTTAATGCTCAGACCGAAGGGTCTCATGTATTATCTAGTAGATTTTGTATGTGGTTCATGGAGACTTAGGGATTTGGGAGCAGGGGAAAGGGTCAAAGCTCTTTCTGCTTGCATCTATAGGACGAAATGCAGAAATTGTGTAGTGTATGGGAGAGCATGGGAAACTGATTTCAATCAATCGTACAGGAGTTGAGGATTGCGGATCTATTGGGGTAGACGTGAGTTGGAAGAGGGCTTGACGACTGATACGTATTGGGTGGTCGGGTGACAAACGTTGCTTATATAAGGGGTTTTTCATTTGTATGTATGCTGGTGTAGGGAAAGGGTGAGGAGGGTTTGCTTGGTTGGGGTTTTTAAGGGTGAGTATTGGGGTAGACATACGGGTGACTTGGCACTCTGTGTGGGTCAGGGTTTGACGGACGACTTTCGGGGCATAGGGTTGATTTAGTCGAGGCTGTATGTGTGTGGTTTCTTTCTTTTTGGTTACCTTTAAATTCATGGGTTTTTTTTTCGGTGCAAGGGCTTTGGTTTAGCTGAGGGGGGTGAGGAAGAGGAGGTTTCTTCAGTCACTACTGTACTGTACATGATAGTCTTAGGTTGGGATTGTAATGAATCCGTAGACTATGGTCAAGGTATTCTTGTGGTGCGCTGGTTTTCTCGTTGCTATGTCAAAGTAAGTTTTCTTTGAGTTATAATCCTTACTATGTGACATTTGCTTTGGTTTGGTAGTTACTTTTGTTTTGGAAGTAGGGGTTTGTTGACTTAGTTGTTGATGCAAATTCGTTGGATTCATATCCGGCATCATTTCTCATCATGATATATATCTGTTCAGGTTTGCACTCGGATATCATGATTGGAGTATCAAAGTCTATGTGGTTTTGTGGGATAAATTGGTAAAATTTATTATGTATGTTCTCTGAATAAATATATAAACAAGTGATGTACGATAAACCTTTATGTGTCGGGTTTATGTTTCAAATAAAATATTTTAATAAAAAAAAAAAAAAAAAAATTGTGTGCTTCATGTTATAAATTCTGTTTCACTGCTTATAGTACCATTTCTGTTATACTGATTGTGATGTTAATGTATGGATTTTGGTGTTAATTGTCTTGGCAGGGTAGTGTCTTGTGTACTGTGTTGGTATAATTATGTCCCTTAATGGAAATTCACATTAAAACTCTCAACAAAAGTACGATTGTTGTTCCGATTTAATATGTTTAGTTAATTTTTATTTCAGCATGTCATTGTACGACATGTAGGGGTTAACGTAAGACATGGCATGTTGTCGCTTTACCTATGCATTTATTGTTCATGGTTAATATATTACCCCAGACTAACTAATAAGGGTGTTGTTATGTTGTTAATTTTGTTCTATACTGCTTATTTTGTTATATAAGCTTTGTTTCAGACCATGGCATGGCTCTGTATAATATATTTGTATATATGTCTCTCCAAATAAAATAATAATAAAAAAAAAAAAAAATATTTAAGAATTCACATTGGAATTTTAGTATTGCTATGTGTTCTATTATACATTGTGAGAACGGTTTTCACGGGTGGGTAGTCCTGTACACCGCAGTATATGTAATATAATGGGTATTAGGTTTTGGTTATTGTTGTTTATTTTCAGTATGTATACACCTGCATTCATAAATTTATTGTAGATAAGCCTGAGGCGATTGTATATATATTTATACTGGTATTGTATGTTTATGTATCATGAAGATGGGTAGGATTTTATTAGGTGCATGTTAGTATGTTTATATTTTGTTAACTGATTGCCTTCATTTGGTATTTTGGCTATTATTTTGTATGTGCATTATGTTATTAGTCCTCAGGGAATGTCCTTGCACATATTTGAGAGTATGTGGTGTCTAATTTCATAGCAAATTGTGAAAAAATGTGTCATTTTGGATTTTACGAGATACGTGTTGAGTTATGGTCAGCACTTGTAATTTGCAAGTATTCATGTTTGAATTTTGTTATTGGATTTGTGTTATTATATGTTTTTGTCCTCTTAAATAAAATAAAAAAAAAAAAAAATTATATTCTGAGAAGAGATATCGTTTTCTGGAGTCAAGTGCGAGCGTTTTAAACAAGCCATTTTAATACAAGTGTGCCTTAAACGTATACGTATATATATATATATATATATATATATATATATATATATATATATATATATATATATATATATATATATATATATATATATATATATATATATGCAAGACAACCACTATGAAATAAGGGAAATCAGCGCTTCGTGACTACTACATTATCAAGGAACCATATGATATAGTTCCTTGATAATGTGAGTAGTCACGAAAGCGCTTGAATTCTCTATTTTTTCATAGTGGTTGTCTTGCATATTTTGATATCACCTGTTTACTGTGATCTTTTTCATATATATATATATATATATATATATACAAGAATCTGATGCAAAACAACCACAGGAGAGTTTAATGATAGCCCTAGGCTTTCGTGCTGCAATCAGTACATCTTCAGGAGCTTGCAAAGCTCCAGAAATGAGTAGTAATCTTAGCAAATTCGTTAAAAGTGACGCCTTGCTGAGACTAAGGGTGGTGGAGGGAAAACATTCAGTACCCCAGGCACTCCGAGTGCCTAGTGCCAGGGAGAATAAGTGTTATAGAAAAGAGAGAAAATCAGCCCATAAGCAAAGGTAATTTAGTTATTACTTGGCAAAATTAACATTGGTAACATGCTGGTTATCAAGATTATCGATCGGACTTAAGAAATATAAAGGACTTTATATTCTGAATAAAGCTGTGTCTGGCAATTTGCCTTTGGGAAATTCCACAACAATTTAAGGAAAACATAAATCTAGGGTAAGTTTAAGAATATAGTGTTAGAGTGTTCAGCAGAAGTTTGTGGTTATAGGAAAGTGGGTGCGGAGGGAAGAAGAACGATTGGTGGAATGATGATGTAAAGAGAGTAGTAAGAGAGAAAAAGTTAGCATATGAGAGGTTTTTACAAAGTAGAAGTGATGTAAGGAGGGAGGAGTATATGGAGAGAAAAAGAGAGGTAAAGAAAGTGGTGAAGCAATGTAAAAAGAGAGCAAATGAGAGGGTGGGTGAGATGTTATCAACAAATTTTTTTGAAAATAAGAAAAAGTTTTTGGAGTGAGATTAATAAGTTGAGAAAGCCTAGGAAAGAATGGATTTGTTATTTAAAAATAGGAGAGGAGAGTTTTAAATGGAGAGATAGAGGTATCGGGAAGATGGAGGGAATATTTTGAGGAATTGTTAAATGTTGATGAAGACAGGGAAGCTGTGATTTCGTGTATAGGGCAAGGAGGAATAACATCTTATAGGAGTGAGGAAGAACCAGTTGTGAGTGTGGGGAAGTTCGTGAGGCAGTGAGTAGAATGAAAGGGGTAAAGCAGCTGGGATTGATGGGATAAAGAGAGAAATGTTAAAGGCAGGTGGGGATATAGTTTTAGAGTGGTTAGTGTTTTTATTTATTAAATGTATGGAAGAGGGTAAGGTACCTAGGGATTGGCAGAGAGCATACCTGGACCTGGAGAGTTCATGCATAGTTCCTTTGTATAAAGGCAAAGGGAACAAAACAGAGTGTAACAATTATAGGGGAATAAGTCTATTGAGTATACCTGGTAAAGTGCATGGTATAGTTATTATTGAAAGAATTAGGAGTAAGACGGAGAGCAGGATAGCAGATGAACAAGGAGGCTTTAGGAAGGGTAGGGGGTGTGTAGACCAAGTGTTTGCAGTGAAACATATAGGTGAACAATATTTAGATAAGGATAAAGAGGTGTTTGTGGCATTTATGGATTTGGAAAAGGCATATGATAGGGTGGATACGGGGGCAATGTGTCAGATGTTGCAAATGTATGGAATAGGAGATATGTTATTGAAAGCGGTGAAAAGTTTTTACGAGGATAGTGAGGCTCAGGTTAGAGTATGTAGGCGCGAGGGAAATTATTTCCCAGAAAAAGTGGGCCTTAGACAGGGATGTGTGATGTCACCGTGGTTGTTCGGTATATTTATAGATGAAGTTGTAAGAGAAGTGAATGCTCGGGTGTTGGCAAGAGGTGTGGGGTTAAAAGATAAAGAATCTAACACAAAGTGGGAGTTGTCACAGTTGCTCTTTGCTGATGACACTGTGCTTTTGGGGGATTCTGAAGAGAAGTTACAGAGGTTGGTGGATGAGTTTGGTAGGGTATGTAAAAGAAGGAAATTAAAAGTGAATATAGGAAAGAGTAAGGTGATGAGGATAACAAAAAAAATTAGATAACGGATGATTGGATATCAGATTGGAGGGAGAGAGTATGGAGGAGGTAAATGTGTTCAGATATTTGGGAGTGGATGTGTCAGCAGATGGGTCTATGAAGGATGAGGTGAACCATAGAATTAATGAGGAGAAAAAGGTGAGTGGTGCACTGAGGAGCTTGTGGAGACAGATAACTTTATCCATGAAAGCAAAGAAGGGAATGTATGAGAGAATAGTTATACCAACACTCTTGTATGGATGTGAGACATGGGTTGTGAATGTTGCAACAAGGAGAAGGTTGGAGGCAGTGGAGATGTCATGTCTGAGGGCAATGTGTGGTGTGAATATAATGCAGAGAATCCATAGTTTGGAGATTAGGAGGAGGTGTGGGATTACCAAAACTAATATCCAGAGAGCTGAGGAGGGGTTGTTGAGATGGTTTGGATATATAGAGAGGATGGAACAAAATAGAATGACTTCGAGAGTGTATAAATCTGTAGTGGAGGGAAGGCGGGGTAGGGGTCGGCCTAGAAAAGGTTGGAGGGAGGGGGTAAAGGAGGTTTTGTGTGCGAGGGGCTTGGACTTCCAGCAAGCATGCGTGAGCGTGTTAGATAGGAGCGAATGGAGACAAATGGTTTTTAGGACTTGACGTGCTGTTGGAGTGTAGGCAAGGTAACATTTATGAAGGGTTTCAGGGAAACCGGCAGGCCGGACTTGATTCCTGGAGATGGGAAGTACAGTGCCGGCACTCTGAAGGAGGGGTGTTAATGTTGCAGTTTTGTAGCTGTAGTGTAAGCACGCCTCTGGCAAGACAGTGATGGAGTGAATGATGATGAAAGTTTTTCTTTGTCGGGCCACCCTGCCTTGGTGAGAAACGGCCTATGTGTTAATAAAAAAAAAAATCTAGGGCAAACTCGCCTAGTGGGTAGACAGGTCGAGTCACACTAGGAAGAGGAATCACTCTAGTTCCTATTCGTGGAACTCTGACACGTAAGGCAATCCATGACATTCATATAACAATCGGGTTTCAAATTGTGCATAGTAACTTCAATTATAATAATAATTAATAATAATAATAATAATAATAATAATAATAATAATAATAATAATAATAATAATAATAATAATAATAATAATAATAATCATAATAATAATAGTAATAATAATAATATCTTTATTTACTACAAGTACATGTACAAGGTATACAGACCTAGCTGACATCAATGACATACTACTATATAGAAAGCCCCTTGTTATGCAGAGCATTTCGGGCAAATTAAGTCAGTTTCGTCCCAGGATGCGACCCACACCAGTCGACTAACACCCAGGTACCCATTTTACTGATGGGTGAACATAGACAACCAGTGTAAAGAAACACGTCTGATGTATCCACCCCTTAAATAACCCATCATTACAATTAAATAACGAAAGTTTATCATGTTTAATAATTTCAGACTCAAGAGTATTTCTTTCTAGCCATGAAGTACATGGCACAATGACTTATGCCTCAGCCCACTTAGCATGATGAAGTACATGGCACAATGACTTATGCCTCAGCCCACTTAGCATGATGAAGTACATGGCACAATGACTTATGCCTCAGCCCACTTAGCATGATGAAGTACATGGCACAATGACTTATGCCTCAGCCCACTTGGCATGATTATTACAGACTCGTGTGTAGTTGAATATTGCACTAGATTCTTGAGCTGTTGAGTGATTCTAACATTTAAAGGTTTGCCCGACATACGAAAGGGTACATCCTTGACACCCAATCCTGTACACACCACCTACGCCATGTTTTGGAGAATTCTTGATCAGCATACTCTTAACAGTTCGTGAATTCTTAAAAACAACTTGTATATTGATTCTCTTTAGGGCATTTGGCAGAGCTGATAAATTCTCAGTGTATGGTAGAACATTCTTGTTATGAGAAGTTATTCTAGGTTCAGTCCTATGATAAGTTTTTCTGCGCTGCCAACAAAACAGTCTCTAGAAACTCCTTAGGGTAATATACAATGCTAATCACGGCATTATGCCGCCCCTCCCCCACAAACTTACCAAAACACAAACACATACCATGAAAGATTATAATATATATATATATATATATATATATATATATATATATATATATATATATATATATAATGTCGTGCCGATTAGGTAAAACTGGTCAATTAGAAAGAACTCAGCTAAAATTAAGTCCTTTCTAAAATTTTCTCTTATACGTTTAAAGATATATATTTTTCATTTATGTTAATGTAAGAATTTATAATTTTGTACCAAGAGAAACTTTGAAAACCTACCTAACCTTATTACAACAAGCGCCATTTAATTTAGCCTAACCCAACTAAATATATTTTAGATACGTTAACATTAATTTAATAATAAACAAACACAATGAAATATATTTTTTTTCGTTAGGTTCAGAATGATTTTGGCGAAATTATTGCATACACAAATTTTCACTTGTCTTATATGGCAAGAAGAGCGTTGCTATTTAAGCCAAAATCGCAAGTTTTACCTAATCGGCACGACATATATATATATATATATATATATATATATATATATATATATATATATATATATATATATATATATATATATATATATATATATATATATGCACACTTACTGAGGTTTAAATACTTGGTGCTGCGTCCTTTACATTTAATCACGTCCCTCAGCCGTGAAGAAAGACTTTCACAGAAATTCTTGAGGGTTTGGGGAGGTATATTATTCCATGCCTCATGTAGAGCAGCCTCCAGCCGCGGGATGGAATTGATATCCTTGCCCAGTAAACTTCGTTTCACTATTGACCAGAGGTTTTCAATAGGGTTTAGGTCTGGGGAATTGCCTAGCAAGACATTAAAGAACCTCACTTCAGTCCTTAAGTCACTGAACTACAGATTTGGCGGTATGACACAGTGCACCGTTCTGCATAAAAGCCGTAGCCCCACACTTGTCAAACGCCTCAGGTAAATTGTCCCACAATAACTCCAGGTAATTATACTGGTTCATAGACTGGTTTTGGGAAGTACAATGAGTTCACCAACACTCTGAGCGCTGGGTGTTTGGTGGTCCCACAGGTGTAGTGTGGGTCTAGCAGGTCACTACCTCTGGGCCGGTACACATGTCCTCCACGGTTACAGGTGACGGTGAAGGTTGCTTCATCACTCCAAAGTACTTCAGACCACTGTTGAGGATTCCAGTGAAGATATTTCTTTGCATAATCCAGCCTACGTTTCTTCTGTGGCTTGGAGAGGATCGGTTTCTAAACCTGGAAGTGACTATTGTAGCCCAGTTCTGACACACGTCTGTTAACAGTTCTTATCTTAGGTGTATTCTCTAACTGCTTCTTTAACACAGTTAAGGCACGAACAGATGTCTTCTTCGAGGGGCCAGGCAGAGGTTTGGCAGACGGTAACTCGACACCGCCACCAGCCTTGAAACGCTGCACCCAGTTCCTCACTGAACGCTCACACTCACCAACATTCTCCACTATTTCTTTCGTCTGGTGCCCAGCTTTGTGAAGCCCTATGATTTGAGCTATAGTTTAAGGTGTTAAAGACTTCTTTTTACCCATAATCAAACATGTATAGCCCCAAAACCAAAGGGAACACCGGATAAAAGATGGGGTGGATGAGAGACAAAAGTGCAACACTTCCTCTCACCACGGCAGCCACGTGAGCACTGAGGAGTCACTGTGGAGAGTGGCGGCAGGCCATGACGTCATGCTAACGGCTGCTACTCGGCATAATGCACTGACGAAAAAGACCCGTCTGTATTAGGCCGGTGCGCTCACCCGGCATAATGCCGTGACTAGCACTGTAGCTTTGTAGCAATGTCAAATATTTTCCTAATTTCCTCATCTAAGAACTCAGGGCTACACACACTGTAAGTTCTCAAAAACATAGTAAGAAAAACACTTTATTTTACTCTAGTTTGATGATTGTAGTAATAGTGGATGTATGTACACACGTTAGTGGTCTTCCTGTATACTGAAAACTTAAACATTCTATCCATCCTGTGGATCACAACATCTAAAAATGGAAGTTTAAAGTCCACTTCTTTCTCTACTGTAAAGTTAATAGAGGGGACAAGAGAGTTAAGTCTCGGTAAAGATGTATTGAGCTCCACATAATTCAGCCAAAGACACAAGATGTCATCCACATATCTGAACCACTTAGCTTCACGGGGCAAAATATCTTTCAACAGCTTTGTTTCCAAGAACTCTATATACAAATTGCTCAATAGGGAAGACAATGGATTTCCCATAGCCATTCCTTGCCTTTGATAATAGTATTTCCCTTTAAACTTGCAATCAACCACACACAATCAACCCAATAATAATGTTCTTATCAAATGGCATGGGAAACTCATCTAGGAAATTAAACAACCTCATAAAACAAAGTGGCTGGTCCCAACATGCTAACCCAGATTTCGCTATTAACCTGTCGGGTGTTGAGCTTAGTAGAGACCAACACACAGCACTAGGATATGGCATAGGTTTTGCGCCCACTAGTGACGGCATTAATTATGTTGACCTTGCCAATTCCTTTTGCAACCTGGGAAAACAAGGGGATCTACCCCCGGAAACGTTCAACATTTGCAAAGACATAGTATATGGGGCTTTGCTCAGACCCCGTGGAACTGAATTGTCCTCAAAGATTTGTTAAGTTATACCATGAAAGATCCTGGACTTCACCTTACGAGAGTTGATAAAGCAAATGTGATAGTAATTATGGAAATGTGGTAAAATGAACTTGCTCTTAGAGGATAGGGAAACTTACGAACCCCTTAATAAAAATCCGTTGGATTAGGTTAATAGTGAGTTTAATAAACAAATTAGAACCTTATTGAAAGGTAATGATGAACTCATTAAACAGTTATTAGCTAGGTCAGCGACACTCCCTTATATGTAAGGTTTGATTAAAACCCACAAATCTGTTTTAGAGGGAATAATAATTCGTTTTAATGTAAATTACTAGGATTTAAGTAACTTCTAGACAGCTGAGGTCTTTGAAGAATTAAGTCTGAGCCATTACGAAGACATGACATTTTATCTGCGCATTAAGTTTAACCGTAAAATTATATGAAAGATGACGAACACATTCCAGAGAACCTACACGTGTTGTATTATCTTATACACCCTCTCTCTCTCTCTCTCTCTCTCTCTCTCTCTCTCTCTCTCTCTCTCTCTCTCTCTCTCTCTCTCTCTCTCTCTCTCTCTCTTCTTCTCTCTCTCTCTCTCTCTCTCTCTCTCTCTCTCTCTCTCCTCTCTCTCTCTCTCTCTCTCTCTCTCTCTCTCTCTCTCTTTCTAAGCGAGTTTTTGTCAGCTTCGATTCTCTATTTTTAACTCTTTTTGGCTGTCCCTTATTCGTCAATCTGTCACCGCTACGTTTTTTCCCGCTAATCACTCGCCTGTAATTTCACCGATTCTCTTGTCTCCCCGCCCCCTTTTTTTTATTGCTTTCATTATACATCATCTTTACTCTTTTATTTTTTGTTGTACTTCTTATGTATCATCTCTCTGCTAACAGTTGTTGACAAACAGTGATCCTCTTGTTGTTTGTTTTCTCCTTTGTTTACATCTGTTACTCGCCTCGTCATCTTCTTTCTTTCTTTCCTTCTCGTTTCTGTTCTCATTTTTTTTCATCTTCATTTACAATTTGGTCTACACATTACATTATTCTTTTTTTTAACATCTTCTCCATGTCTTGTATCACTCCCCCTTCTCCTATTTTTATCTCTTTCCCTATTTTTACGGTCTTCCCTCATCTTCTATTTTCCTATCTTTATCTTCTATATTCCATCAGTTATTCCCAGCTTGAGATATATATATATATATATATATATATATATATATATATATATATATATATATATATATATATATATATATATATATATATATATATATATATATATATATATATATTATATATATATATATATATATATATATATATATATATATATATATATATATATATATATATATATATATGAGAGAGAGAGAGAGAGAGAGAGAGAGAGAGAGAGCAATCAAACCAAACTTGCTGATACAACTCTTTTACTCGCCACATGGAAAATGAGACAGGCCATTCGAGTTTATGACCTTTCGTCGTGAAGACGTTTCGCGCACCAGCGGCGATACGTCGTCAACAAATAATAGAGATTATCACAAAAGTTTGATAAATAGTCGTTTCTCGCCGGACGGAGTCCAAGATACGGCCAGTCGATCCAACTTCCGGTAAACAGGATCCAACTTCCGGTAAACAGGATCCAACTTCCGGTAAACAGGTGACGAACGCGCTCTAAAGCCCAGTCGTAGTAAGCTTACCTGGAGTCTACCTGGAGGGCATTCCGGGGGTCAACGCCCCCGCGGTCCGGACCACGACCAGGCCTCCTGGTGGATCAGGACCTGATCCACCAAGTTTATTTAGGTATAAGGACACATGAGTATAATTATCATACATAGTGTAAATCAGCCCCCCAAAAAGGCCAGACCAAGTGACTTATTGCCATTGGGGTTTTTGACTTACTATGGCCTCAGGTTGGGAGACCATCTCTCACCAGGGATCCAAAATCAAGGACAACAGCCTCATTCCCTTACCTTGATCAGCTCCCTTGATCAGCATCAGGGCTACCATCTTGAAAATAAGTGTAAGGACACGGCAAGTGCATCTGGGCCTTCAGCTAGGAGGGGAAGGTGCTCCTTGCTAGGAGGGGGAGGTGCTGTCAGCTAGGAAGGGAGGTACTTGCTGCTAGGAGGGGAGGTACTCCTTGCTAGGAGGGGAGGTGTTCCCTTCTAGGAGGGAAGGTGCTCCTTGCTAGGAGAAGAGGTGCTGTCAGCTAGGAGGAGAGGTGCTCCCTGGTAGGAGGGGAGGTGTTCCCAGCTAGGAAAAGAGGTGTTCCCAGCTAGGTGGGAAGATGCACCCTGCTAGGAAGGAAGGTGCTCCCTGCTAGGAGGGGAGGTGCTGTCAGCCAGGAGTGGTGTTGTCAGCTAGGAGGAGAGGTGCTCCCTACTAAGAGGGGAGGTGCTCTCAGCTAGAAGGGGAGGTGTTGTCAGCTGGGAGGGGAGGTGCTCCCTGCAAGGAGAAGAGGTGCTCCCTGCTATGAGGGAAGCTGCTCACTGCTATGAGGGATGCTCTCTGCTAGGAAGGGAGATGCTCTCTGCTAGGTGAGATGCTCTCTATTAGGAGGGGAGATGCTCCCTGCTAGGAGAGATACTCCCTGCTAGGAGAGATGCTCCCTGCTAGGAGAGATACTCCCTGCTAGGAGAGATGCTCCCTGCTAGGAGGGGAGATGCTCGCTGCTAGGAGGGGAGATGCTCCCTGCTAGAGGGAAGGTGCTCCCCGCTAGGAAGGGATATGCTCCCTGCTTGGAGGGGAGGTGCTCCCTGCTTGGAGGGGATATGCTCCCTGCTAGGAGGTTAGATGCTCCCTGCTAGGAGGGGAGATGCTCCCTGTTTGGAGGAGATATGCTCCATGCTAGGAGGGGAGGTGCTCCTTGCTCGGAGAGGAGATGTTTCCCGCTTGGAGGGGAGATGCTCCCTGTTTGGAGATATGCTCCCTGCTAAGAGGGAAGATACTCCTTACTAGGAGAGGAGATGCTCCCTGCTGGAGGAGATATGCTCTCTGCTAGGAGAGGATGTGCTCCTTGCTATTAGGGGAGATGTTCCCTGCTTGGAGGAGATATGCTCCCTGGTAGGAGGGGAGATGCTCCCTGCTAGGAGGGGAGATGTTCCCTGCTAGGAGGGGAGATGCTCCCTGCTTGGAGGAGATATGCTCCCTGGTAGGAGGGGAGATGCTCCCTACTAGGAGGGGAGATGTTCCCTGCTAGGAGGGGAGATGCTCCCTGCTTGGAGGAGATATGCTCCCTGGTAGGAGGGGAGATGCTCCCTGGTAGGAGGGGAGATGCTCCCTGCTAGGAGGGGAGCTGGATGAGATATGCTCCCTGGTAGGAGGGGAGATGCTCCCTGCTAGGAGGAGAGATGCTCCCCGCTTGGAGGAGATATGCTCCCTGGTAGGAGGGGAGATGTTCCCTGCTAGGAGGGGAGATGCTCCCTGCTTGGAGGAGAGATGCTCCCTGGTAGGAGGGGAGATGCTCCCTGATAGGAGGGGAGATGTTCCCAGCTTGGAGGAGATATGCTCCCTGCTAGGATGGGAGATGCTCCCTGCTAGGAGGGGAGATGTTCCCAGCTTGGAGGAGATATGCTCCTTGGAAGGAAGGGAGATGCTTCCTGCTAGGAGGGGAGATGCTCCCTGCTTGGAGGAGAGATGCTCCCTGGTAGGAGGGGAGATGCTCCCTGCTAGGAGGGGAGATGTTCCCAGCTTGGAGGAGATATGCTCCCTGGTAGGAGGGGAGATGCTCCCTGCTAGGAGGAGAGATGCTCCCTGCTTGGAGGAGATATGCTCCCCGGTAGGAGGGGAGATGCTCCCTGCTAGGAGGGGAGATGTTCCTAGCTTGGAGGAGATATGCTCCCTGGTAGGAGGGGAGATGCTCCCTGCTAGGAGGAGAGATGCTCCCTGCTTGGAGGAGATATGCTCCCTGGTAGGAGGGGAGATGTTCCCTGCTAGGAGGGGAGATGTTCCCTGCTTGGAGGAGATATGCTCCCTGGTAGGAGGGGAGTTGCTCCCTGCTAGGAGGGGAGATGTTCCCAGCTTGGAGAAGATATGCTCCCTGGTAGGAGGGGAGATGCTCCCTGCTAGGAGGAGAGATGCTCCCAGCTTGGAGGAGATATGCTCCCTGGTAGGAGGGGAGATGCTCCCTGCTAGGAGGGGAGATGTTCCCAGCTTGGAGGAGATATGCTCCCTGGAAGGAAGGGAGATGCTTCCTGCTAGGAGGGGAGATGTTCCCAGCTTGGAGGAGATATGCTCCCTGGTAGGAGGGAAGATGCTCCCTGCTATGAGGAGAGATGCTCCCTGCTTGGAGAAGATATGCTCCCTGGAAGGAAGGGAGATGTTTCCTGCTAGGAGGGGAGGTGTTCCATGCTAGGAGGGGAGGTGTTCCATGCTAGGAGGGGAGGTGTTCCATGCTAGGAGGGGAGGTGTTCCATGCTAGGAAGGGAGGTGTTCCATGCTAGGAGGGGAGGTGTTCCATGCTAGGAGGGGAGGTGTTCCATGCTAGGAGGGGAGGTGCTTATTGTTAGGAGGGGCAAAAAACACTGTCATCCCACAGTGCCAATCAGTGCCAGAGTCCGTGCCCGACAGTGTCAGTTAATAAAAACAGTGTTAGTGCCGGTGTCAGTACCAGACAGTGACAGTGACAGAAAATGTCGCTGCCAGTGACAGTACCAAATAGTGATAGTACCAGACAGTGACAGTGCCAGACAGTGCCTCTGTCAGTGTCACTGTCAGTGTCTACCTGGAGGTTATTCCGGGGACCAACGCCCCCGCGGCCCGGTCCATGACCAGGACTCCTGTTGAATCAGGGCCTGATCAACTAGGCTGTTACTGCTGGCCAAACGTAGTCCAACGTACGAACCACAGCCTGGCTGATCCGGCACTGACTTTAGGTATCTGTCCAGCTCCCTCTTGAAGACAACCAGGGGTCTGTTGGTAATTCCCCTTATGGCTGGTGGGAGGCTGTTGAACAGTCTTGGGCCCCTACGAAAGCAATTCTTTTGCTTTCGTATGAAGTGATTTCTGTGTGAAGATTAGGGACCAATCCCTCTGGTATTTTCCAGGTGTAGATTATGATGTATCTCTCTTGCCTGGGCTCCAGTGAGTACAAGCCAAGTGCTTCCAGGCGTTCCCAGTAGTTAAGATGTTTGATGGAACTTATATGTACAGTAAAGATTCTCTTGGCATTCTCTAGATCTGCGATTTCACCTGCTTTGAATGGAGATGTTAATGTACAGCAATATTCCAGCCAAGAGAGAACAAGTGATTTAAAAAGGATCATCATTGGCTTGGAATCTCTTGTCTTGAATGTTCTCTTTATCCATCCTATCAGTTTCCTCGCAGATGTGATCGTAGCATTGTTGTGATCCTTGAAGGTGAGATCCTCAGACATTACCACTCCCAGATCCTTCACATTACTTTTCCACTCTATTGTGTGATTAGAGTTTGTAGTATACTCAGTTCTAGCTATTACTTTCCCCAGTTTTCCATAACAGAGTAGTTGGAATTTGTCTTCATTGAACATCATATTGTTTTACGTTGCCCATTGAAAAACTTGGTTTATATCTTCTTGGAGGTTAACCGTGTCCTCAATAGATGACACTCTCATGCAGATCCTAGTATCGTCTGCAAAGGATGATACGGTGCTATGGTTTACATCTTTGTCTATGTCTGATATGAGGACGAGGAACAGTATGGGGCGAGTACTGTGCCTTGTGGAACAGAGATTTTCACTATGGCGGACTCCGACTTAACTCTGTTTACCACAACTCTTTGTGTTCGATTGGTTAGAAAGTTGAATATCCATCTGCCCACTTTGGCATTTATCTTTTTTAGCACCATGATCGCACTTGTCAAAGGCTTTTGCAAAGTCTGTATGTACTATATTTACATTCTGTTTTGCAGTGTATCCAAGACCATAACATAGTGGTCCAGTAGTTGCGAGAGGCAGGATCGACCTGCTCTGAAAACATTTTGTCCTGGATTGTGTAATTGTTGTTGTCAGTGCCACAGTTAGTGCCAAACAAAGACAGTACCAGACAGTGACAGTACCAGACAGTGGCAGTGCCAGACAGTGCCAGACAGTATCAATGCTAATGTCAGTGCCAGACAATACCAGTGTCAGTGTCAATGTCATACAGTATCAGTGCCAGACAGTGCCAGTGCCAGACAGTGTCACTGCCGGTGTCAGTGCTAATTTCAGTGCCAGTGTCAGTGCCAGAGTCACTGCCAGACAGTGTCAGTGGCAGACAGTGACAGTGCCAGACAGTGCAAGTGCCAGACATTGGCAGTGCCAAATAGTATCAATGCCAGACAGTATCAGTGCCAGACAGTGCCAGTGCAAGACATTCAAGTTAAGTTATGGAGGATTCGTTATCATTCAAATTAAAAAAATATCCGCCCTGCCTGTACCCAAATAATTGTACTCGCCTTTTTGTGGTTGCAAGGGTCGGGTCACAGCTTCTGGCCCCTCTTCGCTGGTCGCTACTAGGTCCTCTCTCTCCCCGTGCTCCATGAGATTTATCATACCTCTTCTTAAAGATATATATGGGTCCTGCCTCCACTACATCACTCTCCAGATTATTCCACTTCCTGACAACTCTATGGCTGAAGAAATACTTCCTAACATCCCTGTGACTCAAATGAGTTTTCAACTTCCAGTTGCGACCCCTTGATGCTATGTCCCATCTCTGAAACATTCTGTCACTATCCACCTTGTCAAGTGTTCTCAGTATTTTGTATGTCGTAATCATGTTCTCCCTATCTCTCCTGTCATCCAGTGTCGTCAGGTTGATTTCCCTTAACCTCTCCTTACAGGATATACTTCTTACCTCTGGAACTAGTATTGTTGCAAACCTTTGCACTTTTTGTAATTTGTTGACTTGCTTGGCCAGGTGTAGGTTCCATACTGGTGCTACATACTCCAATATGGACCTGACGTACACGGTGTATATTGTTGTGGATAACTCCTTACTTAAATGTCGAAACGCTATTCTCAGGTTTGCAGACTTTGGCTCCCTAGCCTGTACTCCGTCTGAGGTCTTCTTTGACCTTCCCCAATCTTTATGACTTGCAAATGGTGGGGCTAAACTCCAGGAGCCAGTTGCTAGACCAGGCCTGGAGGCTGTCCAGATCCCTTTGAAGTCCTGCCTGATCCTCATCCGTTTGAATTCTCCGCATTAGCTTCACTTCGTCTGCAAACCTCTGAATCTATCCCTTCCGTCATGTCAATCACATATTAAGAGGAGTGAGGTCTCAAGTGACGAGTGGTTCCCAGTAATGGGAGAAGCATCAAAATAAGGAAAGTTAAGAGATAAGATTTGAAGGTAGGAAATCGCTTCTCTGTTCTTCAGGATGAGTGTACTTCAGTGGCCAGTGAAGGTAAAGGTACTACTTCCCCTGCTAATAGAGGTAAGCGAATTCCTGTGGTAGGTGACTCACAGGTAAGATATATGGACCGTGCTTTCTGTAATAGGAATAAGAAGGTGAGAGAGAGGGTGTGCTTCCCTGGAGCTGGTGTTGGAGACAGTTAACAGGTTGGATAATATCATGTCAGGTAATGGGAACAAGCCCATTATCTGTCTCAGTGCTGGTGGAAATGATATTGGGAAGGGTAGGAGAGAAAAGTTGCTAGATAAGTACAGTCAGCTATAGAGCTAATTAAATCTAAGGGAGGGTCCCAATCATATGTAGCATCTTGCCTAGAAGGAAGTGGGAAATGAATGGTTGTCTAGGGCAATTGGTGCAATTGCTGGCTAGACAGATACTGCAAGGAACTTGCAATCCCATTCATTGACAACTGGGACAACTTTTATAGAAACATGATATATGCAAGGGATGGGGTACATCTCTCTGGTACAGGGGTGGAAGCACTTGCCAACTCGATCGAAAGGGCCATTGCTGACATGCCTAGGATTTTAAACTGATAGAGGATAGATGTATGGGTGTGTGTGGGAAACAGTCAGTTTGCAACACTAGTGCTGAAAACAGTAAGTGTATAAAAGAAATTCATCGTAAAGTTACAAGTAAAGACAATGGATCAGGTCAGCAAACAAAGGAGACAGCAGAGGAAACAAAAGACTAAACTCCTTAAGGTTTACTATACTAATAGCAGGAGGTAAGAAATAAG